>JARYGA010043595.1:0-44183 GCA_030545235.1 Helianthus tuberosus
ATGTTTTAGCATGCTTAACTCGTCACTTTTAGTTTAGTGCTTATATAGGGTCGTAAGGTAAGCGATCTAAACAATCGCTTATACTTTCGAATCCGACCCATTTGGTCGATCATTAGGATCCGACCAAACACATTAGGCGACCATAGTATATAGGGAATAACCTTCCGAGGTTATACCTTATGGTCACGACGTTTAGTTAGTTGTATGATAAGTAGTTTATATGCCTTAGGTAAATTACCAGAATACCCTTTTCATGTATAATTGGTAATTAAGCATATATAACCTAAACTTTTGTCACATAACTGATTTTGTAACATGTTAAGGCATATTTTACTTATCATAGGACTAGTTAGGCGGTCCGAACGCGTTTCACGCGAACGACGCGTTAAAGTAGCATAAGCTACCTAAACGGGTCGTAATGGGTCGTAAGCACTTAGGTTAGGTTTCTTTTAGTATGTAGGCTTTGTTAAACCATACTACATGAGTTCCCATACTCATTTGGTTTACGAGCCCTCATTCTATCCGATCTTCCGATTTAGGTCCGGTTTATTAATGTAGTTACCTATATTAGGTGCCGTTTGATATTCCGTGATCTCTAGCATTGCTTGGTGGTTATCTTAGGACTTCTGAGCAATCTCAAGTGAGTACATAAACCCCTCTTTTACTGTTTTCCAAATATTTTGGGGTGGAACACATGTGCCTACTTGCTACTTTCGTGCTTTCCATGTTTTCATATCATATGCTTGCTATGTTCATTAGTACACTTATAGTACATGATTTACATTACATTTTATACTATGTATGTCCATTTAGTTCATCCTTAGTACATCGTTTCACATCACACCACATGCTATGTATGTCCTTTGTTGCATACTTAGTACATCGATTTACATTACATTTTATGCTATGTATGTCCATTTAGTTCATACTTAGTACATCGTTTCACATCACATCACATGCTATGTATGTCCTTTGTTGCATACTTAGTACATCGTTTTACATTACATTTTATGCTATGTATGTCTATTTAGTTCATACTTAGTACATCGTTTCACATCACATCACATGCTATGTATGTCCTTTGTTGCATACTTAGTACATCGTTTTACATTACATTTTATGCTATGTATGTCCATTTAGTTCATACTTAGTACATTTGTTTTCATCACATGCTTACATTTTGTTATGACATTTGGTTTGTTTAAATGATACAATGTACATTCATTAACACCGATCATGCCGCTCGGTAGTAGGTAGTGGTACCATAGGACTTGACAAATCCCATTCCTGAAATCTCGGGTTTGTTTGGACGTAAGGAATGACCGAATCCGAATACATATTCCTTTGATAACTCATTATTACATAGTTATCCGACTGTCGCAAGGCTTGGATGTATGAATTTTCACAATACCGCATAAATGTTTATATCAGTATAGCATGCATTTTCACAGGACATAACTTTGATTTAAACCAAGTTTTACTTCAATACTATGTTCTTGTGCATATGGTTTAGTTGATGCATTTCACTAGCCATACATGTCATTTTTGGTTACACATCACATGGTTTACATTTGACACATAAACACTTTTGACATTGGTTATACATTACATGATTTACATATTAACATAAACATTTTAACATATTATTTCAATACATTTGGAAGTTGGTTTAAACATAGACATCTTACATTGTTGGTTTGGTTTGAGTAAGTGATTTAATTAACGAGGCGTGTGTAATATGATACAAACATGGTGGATACGCCGCTGGTACTTCCTATATATAAGTGATTGTATGGTATTACATATCGTTGCGTTATTTGAAATCATTTCAATTTAGACATATAACATTTTATACAAATAACATACTTTTCACAATACATTGTTTTACAAACAACTTAACTTATACAAACTTATTTTACATGGTTATTCATTTAACCTTGCATTATTCTCTTATTTATACGTATCATCTGAACTTATTGTTTTTCAAATGATTTACAAAGACAAAGCAAATTACAAGGTTCATGACTAAACATTTTCTTAAACAGAAGTCATGAATCTTATTTTCACAAAACCTATGTACTCGCCGGCATTTTTATGCTGACGTACCTATTTTCACATGTGTTTCAGGAAATGAAGCATAGGATTGATCAAGATACACTTAGGCGGACATGGGCCTTAGCGACAATAAAAGATGCAAGACTAGTTATTTATGTTATGTTTCTTTGATTGTCAAGACATTGTAACTCGTGTACTTAATAAAACAATATTTAAATTTCCATGTCTTATGAAACAATGATTCTGTTACAACACTCCTCGATGTTTCCGCCACGTTTCGTTGTCTCTCGTGGTCGGGGTGTGACAGAAAAGTTGGTATCAGAGCTCATGGTTATAGGGAATTAGGTTATTAGTAATACTTTGACCTAGTCTATAACCTTCTTAGGACCCTAACGCGAGTTTACTTGCGTTTAGTCATAAAACAATACTGTCACCTATCCTTAGGCGACAACCACAACAAGAACATAAAATTCAAAACCGCTTTGAAAACTAATCATCTGTTCTAGGATGATTGATTACTAGGTTTTGAACCCTCTATTGTAAGGTTTTGAACTCTCTATTATATGGTTTTGAACCCCTTTGAGTTTTCAAAACCTCGTCAAGGTTTTGGGTTTTTAAATAATGTGAACACGTGCAAACTGGAAGGGTGAATGCCTGTATTCTGGGTTTTCTGTCTAGGCAAGCACTTCGTATACATCTCATCAGACGCGAGACCAGTTGTGCTTACCTGGGAATTCTTGGGATGAGTGTTCACTTATAGGCGAGCATGTCTTCGCGATACATTATTTTTGACCCATTTACTTTGATTTGTCACCATCTCATTTGTTTGCCTTAGGTAACAAACAAATGATCACAATTTTCATTCGATACCATTCTGTATTGATTATCCAATAAACCTTTCACTTGTTTCTTCCTTTGTCTTTCATTTTCTTCTAGAATGTCTATTCCTCTCAGCACTGGTCAAATGTCTGAGCAAACAGCCAAATTTGCCCAGCAAATAGGCGAAGTGATTCAGAAGACTGTGGATTTAGGCATTGCCATGGCTCGTCTCAACAATGAAGCCTCTCGTCTCAACAATGAAGCCTCTCGTCTCGACAATGAAGTCACTCAAGAGCCACTGAAGGAAGCAGAAGTCAAGCCTGCACCAAGATCAAGGAAGCGTAAGGCTTCAAGGAAGCCCGCAGCAGTTATACCAAATCAAGCAGGACCTAGCCAGAAGGCAACACCACCTGCTAAGAAGCAATACAAGGGAACGGCACCATTATGCAACAAATGTAAAGGGCATCACCTAGCTCACTTACAGTGTCGTCGGTGTGTATCATGTGGACGAGTTGGTCACCTGGCAAGTACTTGTCGATGTAACCCAAATCAAGGTGGTCTAAATCAACCCCAAGTCAACCCTACTCAAGCTCGTTTTCCGCGTAGTACTTGCTACAACTGTGGCGAGACGAGCCATTACAGGAACAACTGCCAGAAGATTGTCAGTGCAAATCCAACCCGTGGATGAGCAATTGGCTGAACAAAGGATGTTGCTATCTTATGCCTTTGTTTCTTTTGTTTTCGTGTATTGTGAAACAATATGTCTTGTTCATAAATAAATTGTTGTTCACAATTCGGATATGCAAGTGTAGTTACATGTGTGTATGACTTTTCCTAAGATACCTACATTAAGAAACTATGTACCTTACAAACTACTCTTGTGATTTCTCTCTTTCAAATGATCGCTCATGATTCCCTCGAAAATTTTAAGTACTTGTTTCACTCTAGGAAACAAAGTACAGAAAAATGAAGTGACATTATGAGTAATCATGCTTCTGCCCATCTGTACCTTTGAATCCTTGGTTAGATAACTAAGGGTATTTTCAAATCTCATGCCCATTACATTTTGATTTTTCAACATACACAGTACAAGTATTTCAAAAACAATCTTCATGATCTCAAAATGTTTCATATAGTCTGAAAACAATATTAACACAGTACATTTTCTTATCAAGTGCATGATTTCAAAAACCTCGTCTACGTTTCAAAAATAACCTGCATGACTTCAAAAGCATCATTCATGTTTTCAAAAACCTTATACATAATTTCAAAATTCATCTCGCATGATTTTAAAACATTTTTGTAAATATATCTATCTAATACACCTACTTTATGATTTCAAAAGTATTATATATAAGGTTTCAAAAACGTTAAACATATTTTTCTTAAAAGAACCCCATGCATAGTTTTCAAAAATATTTTCCTCATACATTGACTTAACCTTCAAATTCTGCTTCATATGTCGCCTTGACATATCAAGCATTTCAACTTCATAAGCATTCTTACTTCATGTTTTGACATAAGCACATCCCGTGCAAGGTTTTAAACATCTTCAACTTCTAAAAATCCATATGGGATCTTTTTATCTTCACAATTAGATCCTTGTGGATGATTATCATTCAAATCAGAGTCCTTAATTGGATTCCTTATGTACCTTAATTCGAACACTTCGGTTCCTAATGATCGAAATCGAATTTTCTTTTTGAATCTTTCTATCTTTATAGTTAGATTCTTGATAACGTTTAAAGTACCAAATGAAATCCACGGAATGGATTCCTAGCATGCTTTAAATGCATCTACGCAATTTACAAGACAAATTAACAAACAATTTTGTGGTTATGTGACTATGTGTTTATTCATCTTATGTTTTCTTTTATGCATTTTGTGTTTTTATACTCTGGATATTCGTTATCCAAATCCTCGCAGGATCTTTCATATCTCCATATGAGGGATTCGTAGCAGGGTAGTCAAAAGGTACTACCTTAAATCCTTAATGGGCTTCTATGTAATAGTTAAGACCCTTGGACTATATAATACCACTCCATGATTCATAAGAGACCCTTTTAGGGGTCTAGTCTAAAAAGATTGATTCAAAAATCTGGTTAAGAATGACATGTGATGATATAAGCTGAAAAGACCCCTTGGTTGTCTATTAAAATCATTTATTGATTTAATAAAAGGGACCCTATGGTGGTCTAGTCACATTCGTCACGAGGTTTGTTCATTTGGTTTTCCCCTACACATTATAAAATAGACTGTGTGAACTATGCAAGAAATTGTCTAATTATGGATGCGTACATAATTATGAGATTCAGTGCACGGTAATCACAGTAGGATTTATTATGTGTAAGAACCGATAGTGACAACAATAACGAAATGAGAACGATGTAATGGAGGTCCGGTGGACGCACCAATGACGCTTTATATACTTGTATATAAGTATCCCTCTTACATTGCAATCATGATGTTATTAAAGTTACTAGAAGTTCAGAACCCAAACCAATGTTGTTCGATCTTTTCAACTTCATGTTTTCAAACTCACACAAGTTTCCTCTAGATAAAATTTCGGGACGAAATTTCCTAAAGTAGGGGAGACTGTAACACCTGTGCCTCCACGGCCATCAAACAAATACCAAACCAATGAAATATTGTATTTCATACTTGGGATTGGTATAAATATGTGTATCATTTGCACATATCATTTTTTGTTCAATTTCAAACTCTAAATCGATTTCTGGAAGGTTATATGCGCACCGATGCGTAAATATAACCAGTTTAATGCAACAAACACTCCGGAATAGTGACATAGGCTTAACATACCTTAAATAACCTTTACATAACTTAGAAATAAGTTTTGAAGGCTTTGGTATGGCAAAAACAAGCTAATTCGCTTACAGGGACTAAACTTGACAAACTGTGAAAGTAGGCCAATTTGAACAGTAACGAACATTCCGGAACATGACCATAAGTTAAACACACCTTAAATATCCTTTACATAGCTTAGAAATAGGCTTTAAGGGGTTCGGTGTGCTAAAATAAACTTTTGGGTCATTCAGGGACTAAAAGTGTCAAAAAGTGCACAAGTTTGCACTTTCGCGCATAACTTACGTTCTGAATACATCCGGACATCCAAAAATATATGTAAGCACTAAAATATTTTATTTTAGTGTTTGGCATGAGAAAAATTCATTCGTTGCGTCATTTGGATCGTTTTTCGCGCTTGTGCGCATTCCGTCGTAATTAACCGAACATCGCAACCGTACGGCTAAACGAACCGACATCCGAGATATTTTTGAACATGTTTTAAGTTCCCAATACTTTAACTTCATTTTAGAGCTTTGAAATGGGGTTAACGGGCCTTAAACGTGTCGAAAATGGGCTGAATGCATGACAGGGACCAAAACTGTAAATCTGCCAAACTAAGGCCTAGCGCACCTCTACACTTTTATGTAACGGTGCGCTAGCCTGGGCCAGATGCAGCAAAACATTTTTAAACAGCTGTTAACAGCCTTTAACCCCTCCCAAAGGTCAAGTGCCACTTGTTAAACTCTTATGGTGGCCAAAAATCAGTACCACAACATTGTGACAAGTGTACGGGCTAGATCATTCCCTCTTCTCCAAGAAACGATCCTAACGGTGGACCGAAATCTATAAATACCCAACACATTTCACTTCATTTCTCACAAGAATCTGATCATTTGTGCTCTAAGTTGAAACCTTTGTTTCATACCTGAGCTATTTTGATCTAGATTAGCATTCAGGGACCCTTCGTAAGTGTTCCTTCGTTCTTTTATTGCTTTTCGAGTCCGAAAGTCAAACTTTGTTTGACTTTCTGCATTGACCAGTTTATGGTCGATGCGAAGTTCGTTTGAACTTCATAACGTGAGCGTGATCACGATGGTTATAGTCCCTAGTGACTATACCTACTAATTACCACGTTATCTAGGCTCAGTGACGAGCCGTAGTTTCGGGCAGAATACGTATTCTTGCGTATTTTGTAACCAAACTACTTATGGGTATCAAAACCGTTTGTTTTGATACCAAACCTGTTTTCTAAACTTAGTTAAGCATGTTTTAGCATGCTTAACTCGTCACTTTTAGTTTAGTGCTTATATAGGGTCGTAAGGTAAGCGATCTAAACAATCGCTTATACTTTCGAACCCGACCCGTTTGGTCGATCATTAGGATCCGACCAAACACATTAGGTGACCATAGTATATAGGGAATAACCTTCCGAGGTTATACCTTATGGTCACGACGTTTAGTTAGTTGTATGATAAGTAGTTTATATGCCTTAGGTAAATTACTAGAATACCCTTTTCATGTATAATTGGTAATTAAGCATATATAACCTAAAATTTTGTCACATAACTGATTTTGTAACATGTTAAGGCATATTTTACTTATTATAGGACTAGTTAGGCGGTCCGAACGCGTTTCACGCGAACGACGCGTTAAAGTAGCATAAGCTACCTAAACGGGTCGTAATGGGTCGTAAGCACTTAGGTTAGGTTTCTTTTAGTATGTAGGCTTTGTTAAACCATACTACATGAGTTCCCATACTCATTTGGTTTACGAGCCCTCATTCTATCCGATCTTCGGATTTAGGTCCGGTTTATTAATGTAGTTACCTATATTAGGTGTCGTTTGATATTCCGTGATCTCTAGCATTGCTTGGTGGTTATCTTAGGACTTCTGAGCAATCTCAAGTGAGTACATAGACCCCTCTTTTACTGTTTTCCACACATTTTGGGGTGGAACACATGTGCCTACTTGCTACTTTCGTGCTTTCCATGTTTTCATATCATATGCTTGCTATGTTCATTAGTACACTTATAGTACATGATTTATATTACATTTTATGCTATGTATGTCCATTTAGTTCATCCTTAGTACATCGTTTCACATCACATCACACCACATGCTATGTATGTCCTTTGTTGCATACTTAGTACATCGATTTACATTACATTTTATGCTATGTATGTCCATTTAGTTCATACTTAGTACATCGTTTCACATCACATCACATGCTATGTATGTCCTTTGTTGCATACTTAGTACATCGTTTTACATTACATTTTATGCTATGTATGTCTATTTAGTTCATACTTAGTACATCGTTTCACATCACATCACATGCTATGTATGTCCTTTGTTGCATACTTAGTACATCGTTTTACATTACATTTTATGCTATGTATGTCCATTTAGTTCATACTTAGTACATTTGTTTTCATCACATGCTTACATTTTGTTATGACATTTGGTTTGTTTAAATGATACAATGTACATTCATTAACACCGATCATCCCGCTCGGTAGTAGGTAGTGGTACCATAGGACTTGACAAATCCCATTCCTGAAATCTCGGGTTTGTTTGGACGTAAGGAATGACCGAATCCGAATACATATTCTTTTGATAACTCATTATTACATAGTTATCCGACTGTCGCAAGGCTTGGATGTATGAATTTTCACAATACCGCATAAATGTTTATATCAGTATAGCATGCATTTTCACAGGACATAACTTTGATTTAAACCAAGTTTTACTTCAATACTATGTTCTTGTGCATATGGTTTAGTTGATGCATTTCACTAGCCATACATGTCATTTTTGGTTACACATCACATGGTTTACATTTGACACATAAACACTTTTGACATTGGTTATACATTACATGATTTACATATTAACATAAACATTTTAACATATTATTTCAATACATTTGGAAGTTGGTTTAAACATAGACATCTTACATTGTTGGTTTGGTTTGAGTAAGTGATTTAATTAACGAGGCGTGTGTAATATGATACAAACATGGTGGATACGCCGCTGGTACTTCCTATATATAAGTGATTGTATGGTATTACATATCGTTGCGTTATTTGAAATCATTTCAATTTAGACATATAACATTTTATACAAATAACATACTTTTCACAATACATTGTTTTACAAACAACTTAACTTATACAAACTTATTTTACATGGTTATTCATTTAACCTTGCATTATTCTCTTATTTATACGTATCATCTGAACTTATTGTTTTTCAAATGATTTACAAAGACAAAGCAAATTACAAGGTTCATGACTAAACATTTTCTTAAACAGAAGTCATGAATCTTATTTTCACAAAACCTATGTACTCGCCGGCATTTTTATGCTGACGTACCTATTTTCACATGTGTTTCAGGAAATGAAGCATAGGATTGATCAAGATACACTTAGGCGGACATGGGCCTTAGCGACAATAAAAGATGCAAGACTAGTTATTTGTGTTATGTTTCTTTGATTGTCATGACATTGTAACTCGTGTACTTAATAAAACAATATTTAAATTTCCATGTCTTATGAAACAATGATTCTGTTACAACACTCCCCGATGTTTCCGCCACGTTTCGTTGTCTCTCGTGGTCGGGGTGTGACATAGAACTAGTTTAATCATGTTATGTACTCTTGTTTCTTTCGTTTTAAGACAATGTTATCTCTTTTGTTTATAAATAAAACATAACTTTAAATACCATGGTTGTGAAACAATAATTCTGTTACAACACTCCCCGACATTTCTGCCGCGGTTTCCTTGTTTTATGCGGTCGGGGTGTGACAATTCTTACGAAGAATCTTTGTAAACCTATATTACATACATCCTCAATTCCTAATCTCACGTCTCAACGCTCTCCACCCTTTCCAAGGTTCAACATTTACAAGCACTTAATCAAATAGTTTAAGTCAAAGTTCCACCATTTTGGGTTTGACATACGTATATTTTTCATATACATTACCTTGTACCTGAGTTTACACATGATTGATCCGACTCGGGATGGGCTCCCGAAAGTATCAAATCTTATAAACTCGTTTTCTTTCCTTCTTACATTCATTTCAGGTATCCACGGATTGCACAACCAATAAATCACATATACTACTAGAATGTTGTAATCGCCTCTCCAGTTATCAACATAACTCTTCTAGCTATACGTACTGCTTCTACGGTACTTCGATAAATTTCCGTTTATCTTCTAAATAAATCTTTACAAGAACAAAATCAGTGTATTATCCATTATACACTTTCTCTAACTGGACCAAACAATACTTCATGTACACTACTCAATATTTATGGTAGCTTGATCCTATAAGCGACTGATCCAACTCAAGATGGGCTCTTGAAAGGACCAAATCAATGTGGCTCAGCTTTTCTTTTCTCTTCTAAACTTAATAGCACCCTTTTTAAGATAACTCCTTTGATTGATCAAAATCTTCGATCTGAAATTGCAATAGTTTCCTTCAATTGTCCATGCAATCCTTCTGTTGATCAATTGGCGACTTTTAACCTTCCATTGATCTTGGCAAATCCTGTCGCTGGTTTCCTGGATAAACTAGGGTCTGGTTAATTGTCTTTAGCCACGTTAGCTCAACAAAGTGGCGATAAACACTTCCATCCATGCAAGGATTCAAGCTGAGCAATCTGAATTACGAGCGTGATAACTATTATTGTAGGATAACTCTGCCAAGGGCATGTGAGTATCCTAACTTCCTTCGAAATCCATCGTACACGCTTTCAATATTTCCCTCCAACAATTTGAAAAGCTTCCTCCTACTTTTCTACCCAATCATTTTCCCCTTTTTCCTTTTGGGGTTATTAGTGTCGAAGGCTGCACTAATTTAGAGAAATTCTTGGTAAATCTCCAGTAGCACCCAGTTAGTCTTATGAATCGTCGTACTCCCGATGGGGTCTTTGGTGCTCCTCATCATTTGATTGCTCCAACCTTAGACTAATATACATGCATACCTTCCTCATTCCTCACCAATTCCATAGTTAACTTCAAACGTTACTCATGATTCTCTTTGGTTCGCGTATAGACAAGTATCTTCGTTGATGAATACTATCACGAATTTATCCGATTAGGGTTTCTATACCCTGTTCACGAGATTCATGAATATAAATGGCGCATTAATTTTGTCAAAAGGTATGACTAATAACTCGTAATGGCCATATCGCGTTTGAAAAGCAGTCCCCGGAATATATTCGTCAGCAATCCATCAACTGATGATATCCTATGTCACACCCCGACCACGTAGAACAACAAAACATGGCGGAAACGTCGGGCAGTGTTGTAACAGAATTAATTGTTTCACAACCATGGAAATTAAAGTTACGTTTTATTTATCAAACAAGAAAGTTACATTGTCTTAAACAATAAACAAAGAGTACATAACATAATTTAACTAGTTCTTGCTTCGTTTTAAGTCACTAAGGCACAGGTCCGCCTAAGTGTGTCTCGATCATCCTATGCAAAAGCTCCTGAAAACACATGCGAAAATAGGTACGTTAGCATAAAAATGCCTGTGAGATAGATAGGTTTTGTGAAATTAGGATTCATGACTTAAGGTTAAGAAAATGGTTAATAAAATTTAGTCGTGAACCTTGTAAATTGTTTTGTTTTGTAAATCATTTAAAAAGCGATAAGATCAGATGATATGTATAAATGAAAGAATAATATATGGTTAAATGAATAACCAAGTAAAATGAGTTGTATAAAATAAACTGTTTTGTAAACCAAAGTCTTGTGAAAAACATGTTACTTGTGTGAAATGTATAAGTCCAAATAGAATGATTTAAATAATGCTATGATATGTAATATAATACAAACACTTATATATAGGAAGTACCAGCGGCGTATCCACTATGTTTGTATCATACTACTCACATCTCGTTACTTAAGTCACTTAAACAAACCACCAATGTATAAAGTCTATGTTTAAACCAATTGTCAAAAGTCCTTGTATAAATCATGTCAAATGTTAAAAGTCCAAAGGTAGTCAAGTAATGTGCAACAATCGTTATGTATGGTAAGTAATGTGTTGTTACATAAACCAAATGTAAAAATGTACAAAACAAAGTATTTTGAATATATCAAAAAGTTATGTTTTGCAAAGTAAATGCATGTTTTATTGATACAAACACTTATGTGGTAAGATAATGCATACATTCAAGCCTTGAGACAGACGGATAACCCTAAGTCAAGGTTATCAAAAGAAATGTTTTCGGATTCAGTCATTCCTTACATCCAAACAAACCTAGGATGTCAGGACCGGAATTTGTCAAGTCCTATGGTACCACTACTTACTACCGAGCGGCATAGCTAATGTTAATGAACGTATATAAGTCCCGTTTGTACAAACCAAATGTCATACCGATAGTAAACATGTTAAATGAAAACAATGTGCTAAGTATGCTAAGTTAACATACAAAGCAGAAAAGTCATGTAAATCAATGTGCTAGCATGCTCAGTCAACATACATAGCAAAAATGTAAAGTAAAACAATGTACTAAGTATGATAAGTAAACATACATAGCAAAACAATGTAATGTAAATCATGTACTATAAATGTACTAACGAACATAGCAAGTATATGATGTGAAAACATGGAAAGCATGAAAGTAACAAGTAGGCACATGTGTTTCACCACAAAACAGTTTGGAAAACAGTAAAAGAGGGGTCTATGTACTCACTTGAGATTGCTTAGTAGTCCTTGAGTAACAACCAAACAATGCTAGAGATCACGGAAATCAAACGGTACCTAATATATGTAACTATGTTAATAAACCGGACCTAAATCGGAGGATCGGATAGAATGAGGGTTTGTAAACCAAACGAGTATGGGAACTCGTGTAGTATGGTTTTACAAAGCCTACATACAAAAATGAAACCTAACCTAAGCGCTTACGACCCATTACGACCCGTTTAGGTAGCTTATACTACTTTAACGCGTCGTTCGCGTATAACGCGTTCGGAATGCCTAACTAGCCCTATGATAAGTAAAATATGCCTTAACATGTCTAATATTGTTGCTAAATCAGTTTAGATATAAAAAATTATGTTTTTATAGGCTTAAAATGAATTTTGCCGTAAAAAGGGTATTTTGGTAATTTACCTAAGGCATATAAACTACTTATCATACAACTACTTAAACGAAGCGACCATAAGGTATAACCTTGGAAGGTTATTCCCTATATACTATGGTTACCTAATGTGTTTGGTCGGATCTTAATGATCGACCAAATGGGTCGGGTTCGAAAGTGTAAGCGATTGATTAGATCGCTTACCTTACGACCCTAGACAAGCACAATTCTAAAAGTGACGAGCTAAGCATGTTAAAACATGCTTACCTAAGTTAGAACAAAAATTTCGTATCAAAACAAACGGTTTTGATACCTAAGAGTAGTTTGGTTACAAAACACGCAAGAATACGCATGTTGGCTGAAACTACGACTTGTCACTGAGCTTAGATAACGTGGTAATCAGTAGGTATAGTCACTAGGGACTATAACCATCGTGATTACGCTCACGTTATGAAATTCAAACGAACTTTGCATTGACCATAAACTGGTCAATGCAGAAACGGTTAAAATGCAGAAACACTAAAAGAACGAAAGAGGACTTACAAAGGGTCTAAGAACGGAAGTTTTGATCCGAATATTCTCAGGTATGAAGTGTTAAACACAACAACTTAGAGAACAAATTCAGATTCAAAGGTGTGGGTTTTAGAGTTGAGATCATGGGGGTATTTATAGATTTCCTTGAACCGTTAATATCGTTTATCGTAACCCGTGATTCAATCTCATCCATACATGTGTTACAATACCATGGTACATCAAAATGCCCCCCCCCCCCCCCATTATCAGGAAATGCCATGTGCAATTGGGTTTTGGGTGCATAACAGCTGTTAACAGCTGTTTAAACTGATTATGCTGATCTGGGAGGTCCTTACGGACCGTATGGCTAAGTGCTTACGGTCCGTAAGCCTTGTGCAGACCAGCAATGTTTCATTTTTGGCAGAACAGGCCCCTGTGACTCCGGACTTGATTTTTGATGCGTTTTGACACGTTTAAGCCCCGTTAACCTCACTTTAAGGCTCAAATATGAAGTTAAAGTATAGGGAACTTAAAATATGCTCAAAATTATGTCGGATGTCAGTTTGTTTGGTCGTATGATCGTGTTGTTCGGTAAATTACGACGGAATGCGCATGAACGCGAAAAACGATCCAAATTGCGCGACGAATGGATTTTTGACAAGCCAATCACTAAAACATAATATTTTAATGATTACATAAATTTTTGGATGACCGAATGTATTCAGAATGTATGTTATGCGCGAAAATGCAAACTTGTGCACTTTTTGACGCTTTTAGTCCCTGAATAACCCAAAAGTTTATTTTAGCATACCGAACCCCTTAAAGCCTATTTCTAAGCTATGTAAAGGATATTTATGGTATTTTTAACTTATGGTCATGTTCCGGAATGTCTGTTCTAGTACGAATCATTATACTTTCGCAGTTTGTCGAATTTAGTCCCTGTAGGCGATTAAACTTGTTTTTGCCATACCAAAGCCTTCAAAACTTATTTCTAAGTTATGTAAAGGTTATTTAAGGCATGTTAAGAATAAGTTGATGTTCCGGAGTATTTTTCGCATTAAACTGACTACGTTTACGCACCAGTTTGCGTATAACTCTCTAGAAAGCGATATAGAGTTTGAAATTTAACAAAAACCAAAACATGAAAAATATCAAACATAAACAAACAAACATTGGGATTAAATAACATTTTTTTATTGATAACTGAACTGTTTACAATGATTACAGACACAGGTGTCACATCCTAAACGTAGATCGATCTTCGTGTAGCAGCTGGATCCCTGTCGCTTGATCGAACACTTGTCAATTCTCGGTAAAAGGGTACCGATTCTTGATAGTCAAATTGTTTAGTTCTCTGAAATCATCACACATCTTGAAGGATCCATCCTTCTTCCTCTCAACAAAATAGATTCGCCTCAAAGCGAAAAGCTTGATCAAATGAGACCCTTGTCTAGTAGCTCTTGATGTTGATTCGACATTTCTATCATCTCAGACGGTGCTTAATTTATAAGGAGATTTTGCAATCGGGTGCAGCACCGGGTGCCAGATCGATTCGAAATTCAATCTGTCTCGTAGGGGGCAATACAGGTAAGTCTTTTTAGGAAAACTTCTGGATAATTTCGGACAATAGGAATCTCTACGATATTCCTACATTCGGCTTTCGTATCCACCACGTTAACTAAGAACGCAAGATAGCCCTTTCGCAACAACTTGAGCATCCTCACAATACTGATGACTCTCAACCATCAACACTCAACACTCAGCTCTCGACACTCAACACTCGACTCGGTCGGTCTCCGTGAACAACTACCACCTCCCTACCGTCATCAGGACGAGATATCCTAGCTAACTTCTTCAAGCGATAGTCCCCACTTTGCTCTTGGATAATCAATCCATTCTCACTTCTGCTTCAAGGCTCCCCAGCTTCACTGGAAATAAACCAACACTAGAACTATGATCACCTAATTAAATGCTACAACCACGAACGAACTCGCTAGTTTCTATCAACTTACCAATTGCTAGTTCTATCGGGCACTTTATACTCAGCTTACTTGTAGGTGAACACAGAAATGGTTCACAGTTTTTAGAAACAAAAATCAAGTCAGCTTTGGTATTAAAAGTATGAACATAGATTGGTTTTTGACTCGAAACATACTAGTAACAGTAGCAGGATTCTCACGTTCCTTCCCAGCACTTGCCTTAACGGCTTTGCCCTTAGCATCCTGTCCTTTCGGTTTCAGGCAATTTCTTTTGTTGTGTCCTTGCTCACGACATACGAAGCATCCCTTGAGCGCAACTCCATCCAACGTACTCTTAGCATAACACTTGGGAGTCACATGTCCTCGACCACAACTGGTGCACTTCTCTTGTTCATCACCGACTTTACCCTTTCCCGACTCTCTAGGGTTAACTATGCTTGCTTTCTCCAAACTACGTTTCTTCCCACGTTCCTCTTCGAGATTCCTCCTTGAGCTCTCAGGTTCGCGCTTATTCGAATCTCTAGTTCTAGGTTCGGAACGCTGAATCACTCGAATAACCGACTCATTTTGACAGCCCGATATCACGCATATCGTTGTCACATCATTGCATAGGGCACCAGTAAATGATCTTGGGTTACAACCCTGGATTGTTTTGTGTATACTCCTGTGTATTGTTCATACGGTTAATGGAAATCAGGAATACGTTCCAATGAGATCATAACACATGAACTACCAAAACTTTCCGATAATTATTTTACCTGGAGGGTTTCCAATCTGTGTCCCACCAAGATCATCCCTGTGAGTACCGCATCCACATTCCTGGCCATCATTCTGATTAGCATTACGTTGTTCCAAGGCAGAATTAACGTGTTGGGCTATGAGTCGTGCCAACTCTTCTGGTGTGGCAGGTAGTCCAGTACCCTGTCTTGCTTTTGGCGGTATTTCGTCATTTCTGTTATTTACAACAATAATAATCACATAAGGTGATAACCAAAAATAATACAATCATTAAATGTTAGTGGACCAAACATTGCACATGTATAATATCCACATATTAATGAGAAATTTTTTTAAACCAAAAGTAGATCATTTGATATTATTATAGAAATTAACAAACTTGTTTTTCAGTACATCCCAACTATCCTTGGTATGTCTACATCGACACCCATAACAAGTTTTCACAAAAAATTCTACCTAATATCACAAAAATATATCTGGCACGTAGGCCCCAAATAAAAGTACCAAAAAGTGTCTAACATAACAACAACCAACAACAAACACCTAACGCTTCTCCCTAGAAAATCCAGTGTCTTCCTGACCAACTCCTCCAAATCCCCTATCCTCCAATGCATCTGGTCCATCGCACTGTCATCCAAATCTTTCAACTCATCGTACCAGTCCATTTGCCCCTCGAGGTCCTTTATCTTACCCTTGGTCGTTTCCAGTTCTTCGCGCAAGGTAGCAAACTGTCGGTCACAATGGCAACATCGATCTACCCAAACCCCTTTCTGCTTCTTAGAAGCAGATGCAGTCTCAGCACGTGATGTAGAAGCAACCTCCCCAGCTGGCCTAACTCTCTTCCCACGGCGATAATACACTAATAGAGGAGTAGTAGGTGTGCGTGACTCTAAGACAAGTAAAGATGACTCTGACAGAATAGGTGGAGGGACCTCAACGATAGACTCGATCACAGTAACAGGTGGAACAACTGATGGCTCTAATGGTCAAGCCATGACAATAGTGGCATCCACCCCTGGTGCAATACTAAGAGATCCTCTAATAACAGGGATACCTCTGATCACGTCATCGATAACTGGTACTGTGCCGGATAATTGTCCCGTCTAATGAATCGAGAGAGGGGCGTCATCGTTGTCATCAATCCACCCGTTGCTTGTGAAAGCATATCAGGGGTCTACCTGGCTGGCGAAAGCAACAGGGTCGACACGGAATGATGTAGCAAACTCAGCCATACCGACCATCTGTGGGGTCGTGATAGGTATCTCTGGTAGAATGGATCTGGGTGAAGTCTCGAAATCTGGCTCGCTACCTGAGTCGTTGATCTCGGTGACCTCGTGCTCGTGCGACATCTGTGACACATATGTAACCGTACAAGTAAGTGTGTGATCAATATGAATAGTAAGACATAAGGCCCAAATAAACAGAAAATCACGTATGCACATAAAAACATAATGGTTTTCATACATGATGAAATTTTCCATGTTTATTTAAAAATCTTGGCTTCGAGAATTTTGGACTTTAAATCTCAAAATTCTTCGGTTGAAGTCTAGTGTTTTCTCCCGAAAACATCTAGTTCGCTAACAACCATTGGCTCTGATACCAACTTCTGTCACACCCCAAAAACGTCGCAGCGGAATATTAAACGTAGTGGTGGCGGAATTTGGTGCCCATTTTTATCTTGTTGAACGATGCATTTAATTTTTGGACATTTTTTATTATTTTAAACATAAGTTATTAAACATTACGTTTTATGACACAACACAACCACATAGTTAAGTTGTCTTTGATCCTCGCGAATCTTATTACGTACGTCCCAGAAAGTTTAAAAGTTTGTCCAACATTTTCAAATAACACAACATGCATCATTAAACACAAGATACGCCATGTTTCCCGAAGCCGAACTCAAGTACTTGTATAACACGTTTAAAATCAAGTGTCAACACAAAGGAAAGTGAGTTCACATATTCACATTCAACAATTCATTCCAAAGGAAAACTTTCTAATTATGTGTTTTTTTTAAAACATCCGTATAATTTTTAGAAAGTCCGTTTTACTTCCTTAATAAAATCCATGGGTCATCCGTCGTAAGTTTAAAACCCCGACATTAAGGCTCCTACCCAAGTTTTGTATATTAAATTCATAGCGTCAATTTTCAGACTCGTATGTTAGCTGGACAATACGAACTATATATTTACCATGCAGGGATAATCAATGCTAGACAATAACCAGAATCTCAATTCGTCGTTTGACTTGACACGGGGTGACCGGTCACGACGGGGTTGTCAACCCGATAGATCTACCAACAATTCCTCGCGTACATTTACTTAATCGACTAAACGACATCATGGGTGCAGGGTCCACTTTGAGACCAAATATGATGGCTGCCTCACGTACAATATATATATCCTACTAATATGACAATTTAATATATGAAGTTGTACGAATCCCCTGAAATCCCCTCCCTTGAGACCAGGCAGCATTCGTTCCAACTTTACGGTCTGTTTCTCATCGGAAACACCGTACCATCCCAATTTCTCCTCCAAACATTCATTCATCAAAAACGTTTTATCTCGAAACGTATGATTTATCAAACTCCATATATTTTCAATGAAAAAAATATATATATTTTATATTAAAAGGTACGTTTTTATCCAAAAACATTATTAAACCCTTTTATTGGCGTGTTCTACCCCCAAAATATATACAAAGCAGTTAAAGAGGGGTTTAGTGACACTCACCTTTGGGTGCGTATTTTTAAATAGCGCAATCCCAGAGATTGATTTCTACACATCCTATTATATATATAGGAACGATTTTAAATCAATATATATAACACAAAATTCCTAAGTTTCTCTGTTTCTTAGAATTATCACATAACTTTGAGATTTTCTCGAAAAGTTATCATTTTTTATTATGTTGGCATGTTAATATATATATATATATATATAGGACAAAGATCCGTTGGGAACCACCCTTTATTGCGAGAACCGCGAGAACCAATGTGAACACAACAAAAAATACCTAAAAAACACACAAATTTTTTTTTAATATTTTTTTATAAAAAAAATCGCTACTTTTCATCGCAAAAAAAAAATTAATTTTTTTTTGGCTACTAAAAGTAGCGATTTTAACTTAAAAAATATTAAAAAAATATTTTAGATTTTTTTTAGGTTTTTTGGGGGTTTAGTTTTTAGCATTTTAGCTTGGGTGGGGGGGGGGGGTGTGGGGGGTTTAGGTTTTTTTTTGGGGGGGGCGGGTTAGGTTTTTTCGGGGTTTTAGTTTTTAGCATTTAGCTTGGGGGTGGGGGGTTTAGGTTTTTGGGGGTGGGGGTTAGGTTTTGTTTAGGTTTTTTTAGCTATTTTACTTTGTGTTCACATTGGTTCTCGCGGTTCTCGTAATAAAGGTGGTTCTCGCATGAACCTTACCCTATATATATATATATATACATACATATATGAGTCCATATATATATTTTTAATATTTTTGCGACTTGAACGATTTTATTGGTGACCGTTATCATGTAAATCCATTAACACTCCCGTTTATACGTAATATTTCTACGATTTGCGCGTCGTAATATATACACATAAACGTTCACATAATTTAACACCGAAACACGCGAAATCTTGTTAACTTATCTATTTTGTCATTTTTAAAGCAATTATACATAAAATATCTCATATGTATCAAATTTCATGCTCGACAAACAAATTACACATTTAACGCGATTTTTACCGTTTCTACCGCACAAAATGCACAAGTATACATGCATAATCCAAATTTTCAAAATCATGTTAAAACTTAACATATTTTCACATTCTCATGTTTAAATCACATAACACATCTTAACACATAAGGTTCACCCAAAATTTTACCCATACTAGTGTTCATTGAAAAATGCGTATTTTAGCGATTCGGTAACGTTTTCAGGTGTCGGAAGTCATGTATGATTAACCAAACACCAAGTAAACTTAAAATTAGTTAAAATACTTATTTTTAAACTAAAAATATCAGTTTACTTACTGATCTAAATCAGTTTTATAAAAATCACTCGAAAAGTCGATTTTTGACCGTTTTAACGCATAGTTTTGCGTTAAACGTTACTATAATCATCCCAACTCGGAATCAATTGATATTTTAACACAATACATATTATTTACTGATTAAAATAGTGGTTATAATCAGATTAGTGCAGTTTTTCTGTAAATCACATAAATCACGCGATTTCACGTATTTTACAACTGTTAATGCACTAAGTACAACATGGAAAGCTAGCAAACATTATGACAAAGTTATATGTCACCAAACACTTCAAAATAACTTTATTCTAGTGTTTATAGTCTGTTTAAAACTGATTTTTAGAAAATCATATTCAAATCACCTTTTTATGATCACATATCATCATGCATGTCTAAGTATATGCATCTAGTACACCCATATCATAAAACCATCATCCAACATGATCTTAAATGCATCAAAGACCATATTTATGTCATGTTCATGTAAATCAAGACATGTATATTCCATCATCATCTAATCATATTCACATAAGTACAAACATTCTTCCATTTATTTACATGTGACAAAACTTTTATACATGCATACATATATACATACATATATACGACACATATACACACATATATGAACTTCCAAAAGTTCACTTTACATCACATTCATCTCAAATCACAAGACCCTTTTAGAACCTTCTTTTATGACATCTTTTTAAACCATGCATGAATCCATCTTTCAAGGATCAAATCAAATCATTCAAGAATCATTTAACAAAATCAAAACACAACTAATCACACATGTTCATACATATTTTCGGCCATACACACATACATATACACACTCATTTTTACTTTGTTTGAAATCTCATTCTTTGTTTGTTACAAGATTGTGATTTATTCCAAGTTCAAGAGAAACCATCTAACATCTCCATCATCACTAAAAAATCAAGAATGTGGTTTTTAAAAATAAGTTTATACCTTCAAGATTTCTAAGTGGGTTTTTGAGAAAAGATGGTGATATGAGGCTTGTTCTTGCTTGAATCTTCTTGAAATCACTTCCAAACCTCCTTACAAGCTTGAAATCACCTTGAAAAGCCTTTGAATCTTCATGGAATGATTTGAAAATTTGAATGTGTGTGGGTGTGTAAGGGGCTTTTGGCCGAGATGTTCATGAGGGGAAGAGAGAGAGTGATTTTGATCTTTTTAATTCTTGAAATGGAGTGTTTAGAAGGTTATAATGATTGGGTTCACGACACAAGATCCACATGGCACACTCTTGCATTTTCAAGGTGGGTGGCACCCCCCTCTAGCCGCCACCTATACTCTCTCTCTCCAATATACACACAAGATCATATATATATACATATACATATATAAATTGGTGTTAAAAACATGTATTTTACTGGATACCGGGTATTTTATCTAGCGTTTTAATCCCGTTTTAGAGCGTTTTAAATTATTTGTATCATTCTATAAAAATATTCACTTAAAATTATGGCTGAAATAATTACCAGTTGCCTTCACTGGCTGCGTTGACAGTATTTTGTCTAATGCGCGCAGTATCGCGCGGTACGCGCTCAAACTCGAAAAATAGAGTTTCTTAGCATTTTAATTTATTTTTTCTCACGAATATGATTAAAATTATTATTCTAATCATAACAGACTATTTATTGGATTTTAACACTGATCGGGTGGTCACCGACGTTCGTTTCGCATTTCAACCGTTACACGATAAGCGTTTATCTTATCGTTGCCAACATAATTTTTACCAAGGTTTAAATTTAACAACTCATTAAATTCCACACATAAACATAATAACCAGTCAAATACAGCCTTTTACCTATTCACAACACGTGTTACAATTGTACGGTGCGGCCTGAAATGTCGGGTGTCACAAAACATCAGTGTTTCAATCACTGATGGCTATCCACTGATAGTTTAAAACAGCTACTGCTCACATTCTCATTGTTGTCAACCACTGATATTGTCCATCAGTGGTTTCCCTAACAAATGTCATCCACTTTTCATCAGAGGTTGTCACGTGGACAACTCTTAGCTGTACGATCTTTATAACCGCTGCCACGTCAGCATTTACTTTTCAATTTTATAAAACCCTGATTAAAACCCCAAACAGAGTTTTCACTGCCGTATCGAATTCAAAGTTCTTTCAAAATCGGTTTCCATCTTCCATTCATCTTCTTCCACTCGCAAATTTCTCAAAATCATCATGGCTCTCGCTCTCAAAGACCCACATAACTACCTTTGTACACTTGAGAAAAAAAATAAAAACAAAGATTTCCACTCAATCATCGATGCTATGTCATCTTCAAAGTATAAAAATTTGTTGACCTGCAACGCACCCATCTATCAAGAAACCCTACGAGATTTCTGGAAAAATGCAAAATTGGAAGTTCATGACAACAAGCCTTGGGCTATTACATCTAAAGTAGGAGAAATTCTGGTTTCCATCACACCCCAATCCATATCAGAAGTTTTTGCGATGAACGATCTCACAGGTAAAAACTCTTTCTCAAAGGATGAGTATCAAACAGATTTGATTGAAAGAGGGTATGCAGGACAACTAACAAAAGCCACAATGCAAAAGGGAGAGTTTCCACCTCCCCTGAAGTTCCTGTTTCATACCCTGCTCACCTGTGTTTCAAATGAAACAATAGCTTTCAATGAAATTCCTTTGAAAATTTAATACTTGGGATATGCTATCATGGCAGGAACTGATAACAATTACTCCCAAGAGATTTTCAATGATTTGGTCAAAAATGTAAATAATATCGAAGAAAAGAAGAAACCATTTCTGTTGTTTCTAAGGTTTTTGAGTTATTATTTACAGCAGAAAGTATCAAAAGACAGTGCACAAGTGCTTGTCCAAGGTGCTCCTTGTCAAATAAATAGTCTTTCTGCTGAAACTTTTACAAGGTTTTCAGAGTCAAAACATTCTGTTGGACCGTTCCTTGACCCGAAAAGTCAGTTAGAGTAGCTCATTCTCACATATAAAGGCGGAATCAGAATATGCAAGATTACAACAGCTTGTCCTATTAATTTCCTTTGCTTTTTATTGCTTTCTGATGAGATTTTAACAGAGTTTCGGCTCCAAGCACACACATACAACTGTTCTGGACCGCTCAGACTACTCCTCTATATATAGACATGCTGGTTCGCTTATATGACTTGACACAAAAGCGGACCAGACTATTACCCTATGAGCGGACCAGACTATTGACACATAAGCGGACCACAATATACAATGACATAAAAGCGAACCTACTCATAAAATACATATTTTGACATTTTTGACTCTCTGTTGACCAATATTGACTTCAGGCTTTTTGTAGACGCAGTCAACAGACATTCCGTGCATCAACAGACTCCCCCTTGGATGTTGACGTAGTCTTTTAGCATCTTCAGATCCGTAGTCTTCAGTCTTAGTCTTTTCTTCAACTCTGTCTTTTCATCATAAGCACTCTATCTTCACATTCCCATTGACTATTGATCCAGACTCCCCCTTTCACAGACTCCCCCTCTCGATATGCTAGAATCTGAGATATCTGGTTCAAGCTTTGACAAATAGCTTCCTTTGGGAATAATGAAGTTCAAACCTGTTACTCAACCAACAAACATTACAATCTATCTTTTCAACATTAAATCACAAAATCAATCAGTTATAACAATCCACTTAAGTATTCAGGTCCAAGTTAATGACCCTGATTACTCAATTAATCTACCAAGTCCAATTTAATGACCTTGGTTGATCATTTAACGAAACAAACTGATTTAAAACAACAATTTCAAACAATTTCTGAAAATAACAAGTATCAAGTTAATGAACTTATTTTTGACTTTTCAAACAATTCAAACTTCTTCAAAGTAAGCTCTCCTCATTCTTCAGTCCAGAATCTCCTGCATCTGCTTCAAACATCTGAGAATCCAACAATCAACTCTCCACTTTGGTTTGTCGGAAAATAAAGCAGAAATAAAATCTTTTTGAATTTTATAAAGAGATCTAAACTAAGAAATGAAATACAGAAAACTTAAATTGCAGAAATTAAACAAAGTAAACTATTTACAAACATATTTTTGTGAGCGTGTCAGGGAATCATATCAGCTTTTCAGACAGATTACAAGTACCGTTAAGCTACATTACATACTCAGACTTAAACAATTCACCTCGATTGTCGATATACTGATCCATCTTAAATTCTCACACAAATTTCAATTTACTCAGGATACGATTTAGATGAATTAAGAACTTAGATCATTCATGTGTCCCACCTCTTGAATATACTCCCGTATCCAGAATCTCAATAATCAGTCTTACAGGTGAGAATACTACAATGATATCTGTATATAATTTAGGTATGCGAGGGCCGAGGGATCTCAGGTCGATACTTCCGTATACGCAAAGAGATATCAGCTTCGACTTTTCAGTGTGTCCCCTTTAGAGGATCTTTTTGCTTACAACAGCAGCATTTATCAATTTTATTGTTTCAGCATGCTGAGGGTTTAATGCTGTGTTTCAAGCATTGCAGCAAGTATTAGCCAAGGACTAGGTCAGAACCACAGTTCAGCAGAAGTCCCGGAATAATACCCCAGACATCATAGAGTATAAAGACCTAGTATATCAGATTAAGAGACCTTTCAAACGAGATTTCAGGGGTTACCTATATATCCAAGTAGTGTTCCCCACGAATTCACAAGTTTGAATTTAGGTTTATATCCCGAATAAATCTACTAAATGTGCGAAAACCTATCGACATATCATCAGTAAGATTGTTTAACTCTTTTATACTTTTCAAATCTTTAGCATACTGTAATCGTCTAGCTGATGTACTTTCATTTTCCCTATATACACAAGCTCTTTTTCAGATTTTATCATGTTTTTGTATTTTTGCATTTTTTACTGTTTTTGTATTTTCTGAAAATAAAACTATGTACAAACATCTACTCCCCCTAAATACCAAAACAAGTAAAAATTCGACAAACCATTGCAGATTGTTTCTCGTCTTCATCCGCAACAGTACTCTCATCAACGCCAATTATGCCATCCGACACCGACAGAAGCTTCATACCATTCAGTTTTAACAAATATTTAAACCGATTTTTATCAAAAGCTTTGGTATGTAAATCAGCTTTCTGTTCGTCTGTGTGGATTTTATCAATTCGAATCAACTTTTTCTCAAAGCAATCACGAATAAAGTGATGACGAATTTCTATGTGTTTAGTTTTAGCATGATGTACTGGATTTTTAGTTATATTTATAGCCGCCTCATTATCAACAAAAAGAGGTGTGTTAAGAAACTGCAAACCGTAGTCGCGCATCTGTTGCTGTATCCACAAGATCTGAGAGCAGCAACTGCTAGCAGAAACATACTCCGCTTCACATGTAGATAACGCCACAGACGTTTGTTTCTTACACTGCCAGGTAACCAATCTAGGACCAAAGAACTGGCATCCTGCAGTTGTTGATTTTGAATTTACTTTGCAGCATCCGAAATCCGAATCGGAATACCCTTCGAGCGTAAAGTCGCCTTTTCTAGGATACCACAACCCCAATGAAGGAGTTCCTTTCAGGTAGCGCAATATCCTCTTCACAATGATCATATGCGATGCTCTCGGGTTAGACTGAAATCTTGCTGCGAGGCACGTTGGGTACATAATATCAGGACGTGAAGCAGTTAGGTACATTAACGAACCTATCATGGATCGATAAAAAGTTTCATCAGCCCTGTCTTCGATGAGATCTGGGTGAATCCCATGATTTGTTGCAAGTGGGGTAGCAGCTGGAGTAGAACTTGACATCCCAAATTTCTCTAGAATATCATGAACATACTTTGACTGATGAATGAAAATTCCCTCAGGAAGTTGTTCAACTTGTAAACCCAGAAAGAATTTCATTTCCCCCATTGATGACATTTCGAATTTCTGCTTCATCACCTGTTCGAAATCTTTGCATAGATTTTCATTTGTCGACCCAAAGATTATATCATCCACATAAATCTGTACTATCAGAAGATGACCATCAACGACTTTAGTGAAGAGAGTGGCATCCACTTTTCCACATATGAACTGGTTAGCGAGTAGGTGTTGAGACAAAGTCTCGTACCAGGCTCTCGGGGCCTGGTGTAAACCATACAACGCTTTGTCCAATAAGTAGACCTTGTTTTTGTGGATTGGATCGGTAAATCCCGGCGGCTGACCGACATAAACCTCCTCTTTAACCTTCCCGTAAAGAAACGCCGATTTAACATCCAACTGATAAACTTTGAAGTTCTTCCAAGACGCAAATGCTAGGAAAATTCTGATAGCCTCTAGTCGTGCTACAGGAGCATAGACTTCAGTAAAATCAATTCCCTCCTGTTGACTAAATCCCTGAACAACAAGTCGAGCTTTGTTCCTTACGACAACTCCTCTATCGTCCCTCTTGCACTTAAACACCCACTTGGTGTTAATCTTTCTCTGACCATCCGGCAAATCAACTAACTTCCAAACTCCCAATTTCTCAAATTGACTAAGTTCCTCCTGCATTGAATTGACCCAAGAGTCTTCAGTAAGCGCCTCTTTGTAAGTTCTTGGTTCAACCTGCGAGATAAAACAACTTAATGAGAATTCAGTTTGCAAAGGAGCAACTTTTGTATAAAAACATGTAAGCCCTTTATCAATCTGATTTCGAGTGCGAACGCCTTTCTGCAATTCTCCTATGATCAACTCCTCTGGATGATATGAAAAAGTTCGAGGCATCACTTCGCTTGGAACATCTACATTTCCCTCCAGATTAGTTACATTCTGCTCTGCATCTTGTTCACCAACTTGGTTTGTTTGACTTGAAATCTGAATTTGCTCCCCCTCAGAATCTGAATCACCATGATCAAAGACTGGCATGTTTTCAGCTTCTAGATTATCATTCTGAGCCGACTGATTATCCTGAGCAACTTCATTCTGTTGGACATCATCATGTTCACCAGCATTACTTGGACCTGCTTCATCGTCATTTGAAGTTTCCCGTGGTCTTCTCGAATACTCAGCTGGGAACCTTAACTGCGACTCATATTCACGCAAAATATCCAACTCATCAAAGAAATCTTCATCATCCTCTGATTCTTCTCTCATGTCAAACGAATCCCAAAGTTTGTCCTAATGATAATGCCATGAATCACCAGGATTCTGCGGCGGCATAGTATAACCTTGACATTCAACATTTGCAGCTTCAATAATCCGCTTCTCACTTGGAACGAAGACACGTCTCAACGGATTTGAATAACCAACAAATATTCCCTCAATGCTCTTCGGACCAAACTTTCCATGAGGCTCTATAACCGTACAAGGTGACCCGAACGGTTCTAGATACTTCAAATTCGGTTTGCGATTATTGATTAGCTCAAAGCATGTTTTGTTGAATTTCTTGACAGTGAGAACCCTGTTGAGCGTATAGCATGCGGCGGAAACAGCTTCAGCCCAAAAATTAATCGGTAACTTTGAATCTGCGAGCATAGTTCTAGCCGTCTCGATTAGCGTCCGGTTTTTGCGTTCTGCGACTCCATTCTGCTGCGGAGTGTATGGAGCACTAAACTCATGCAAAATACCTCTTTCATCACAAAATTCTTCCATCTTGCCGTTCTTGAATTCAGTACCATTATCACTTCGAATTCTCTTGATACGCCTTTGGTACAAATTCTCAATCTTCCTGAACAGACCCATCAAACTGTCAAATGTTTCATCTTTCGTCTTCAAGAAAGAAACCCACGAAAATCTGGAATAATCATCAGTAACGACCAAACAACAGTAATCTTCTGTAATACTTTTGACATTCACCGGACCGAACAAATCCATGTGAAGTCTTTCCAGAGGTCTCGAAACTGAATTGACTTGCTTTGTAGGGTGTGACTTCTTCTTCTGCTTGCCTTTGATGCAGCTAATGCACTCCCCTTCCAGATGAAAACCTTTGATATTAACTCCCAATACCAAATCATTGTGCACCAAGTGATTCATCTTCCTAAGATGTATATGCCCCATCTTTCGGTGCCACAATCTTGATTCTTTCTCAGTTGCTCTAGACACAAAACAATGTGCCTGACCAGTAGTTGTAGTTGCTACAGACATATCTAACACATATAAATCATTCACTCTAGGTGCCCTCATGATAATCCAATCTTCAGGTATAACAAAACCAGGTTTCAAAATCAAACACTCTTTATCAGTGAAGTGAGTAGTATACTGATTGTCACAAATCTGCGAAATACTAAGCAGATTGTTCTCCAGCTCAGTGATGTAGTTAACTCTCTCAAACGTCACAATCCCATTGGATAACGTTCCTTCACCAACAATTCTACCACCTTCATGACCTGCAAATCCCACATAACCACCATTGATATTCTTCACATCATACAGTAATGCAGTTTTTCCTGTCATATGTCGAGATGCGCCACTATCCATGATCCATCTTGAAATGGCTCTTGGAAGATCCTGCACATACCACAAGTTGATTTTAAAACATTTCAATAAAGATGCCGATTCATGCTTCGCGATCCAGGAAGCTCCGGCCATTCAAACTGCTTATTCAAACATGGTGTCCACCCAGGCTTCATCAGCCTTAGATGTAACCTTGACTCTAGCAACTTGAATTTTGAAATTTTCAGCCTTCAAAGGTGGAAAATTTGAATCATAATCAACCGAAATTGATTCTTCAGCCTTTTTCACTTCAGAAGTTGAACTTTTCATTTCTGTTTTTGGTTTCCAAACTTGTTGAGACAATGCAACCCGTTTGTAAAATTTTTCATTTTTAGTTACCATTTTCTTTATGGGTTCATTTTTCACTTGGATGTTGTCATTTTTCACATTCTTTTCCTCAACAACGATTGGTGCTTTACCCTTAACATCCACTTTCTTCTGTTGAATCTTCACAGTTTCAGTCTTAGGCTTCACATTGTTACACTTTCGTGCAATGTGACCAACTTGATTACATCTGAAACATGTTCGAGTATCAACAACTCGACTTGTGCCTTCAGACTGATACTGTGAAGCTCTTTTCTCAAAGAACTCTTCATTCGATTTTGAAAAAATCTTTTTCTCTTCATCAGCAAGTGAACTTGAACTGTTTACAAACACCTTCTTTTCAGCAAACCTCTTGTTTTGAAAACTCTTTTTCTGATAACTTCTACCACCCCGATAATCACCCGACCAATTGTTTCGATTGTTATTGTAAAAATGTGGTGAATTAACAGATTTCTTGTAATATGATTTATTTTTCTCAAAACTCATTTTTCTCTTTGTTTGATTCAGATTGTTCACTTCTGACAACTCAACTTCAACCAATTTGAAAACATTTGTCAATTTGTTCACATTAACATTCTCAATCGGAAACTCAGAATCTGAATACAACTTATCAGATCCAGCCATCTTATACATCACAAGACCCGGTTCATCACTTAAGTTGTTTTTGTATTTTGATTTCTGAATGTACTTGTCCAAGAAACACCCATCTTCCTCAGTAGTGTCACTATCCATTTTTAGTACATTTTCAACAACACCTTTTACAATATCATTTTGGACACTATCGTCATTGGAAGACGTAAACATGACATCAATGTTCTCTGGAAGTTTAACTTCACTTTCTTCCTCAATTTCCACCAAACTAGACTGCTTTTTCGTGTAGTTGTCTAAAATTGGCGGTGGAACTTTGTGAAAACCTACACCCGTTCCATCAGAAAACACATCCTCGCCATCTTTGTTTTTCCCTATAGGTTTAGGAACAATATGCTGCAAAACAAAACTTGCTGATTTATAGCTGTTAAGCTTCAACTGGATTCGTTCATTCTCAATTTCAGCTTCTTGAACTTTAAGTTTCAGTTTAGCAATTTGATCCAGTTGTTCATTAATCGATTCTTCTTTTAATCTCAAAACAGCTCTTAGATGTTCATTTTCTTTAAATGTTTTGCCATTACGATCATCACTATCTTTGACAATGTTTTTCAATTTCTCAAACTTTTCAGAAATCTGACGGTTTTCAAGAATTAACTTTTCATTTTCAGATTTTATTTTCTCACGTTCAGTTTTATCATTTTCAATTTGAACCGTTAATTCTTTAATCCGTTCAGTTGAAGCTTTTACAGTTTTGTCACGATCGAGAATCTGATCTTCAACATTTCTAACCTTTGTTGTCAGATTCTGAATTTTCTCATTGTTAAGATACGTGACAGTGCTACAAAAATTGCATTGTTTGGTGCAATTTTTGCAGTCAGCATTCCCATCAATCTTGTTACCTGACGCATTTGTTGACACACTTTGACTGACCGACCCCTTTGACTCAGTAACAGAATTAGGTTCTACCTCAAGTGCTTTTGCAGCTAGCACTTTGTCAGCCATCATTCCCAGATTCTCAGCTGTCAACTCTTGCGTAGTATCAATTAAGCCTGTATCAATCTGCTTTTCTTTCTTCTCTTTCTCCTCTTTCTCCTTTCTCTCTTTCTCTTTCTCTTCTTCAATCATTTTCGAAGTTGGAGTTCCCCACCACTTGTGCTGCCAGTATTCATCTTCTTCTTTATACTCCTTGATGATGGCTTCGATATCTAGCGTTTTGTCATCAATCGCAATGTTACCATACCTATCAAGATAGCACTCTCTATCTGGATCCCATCTGTTTGCTCTTCTAGCTTCCAGAAAGATACCAGAAAGTCTGATAATCTTGGTTTCAGCAATCATCTTTCGGTATTTATACTTCTGTTCCTCAGTACGATCATCTTTCCACTTAATGGGTTCATCATTGCTTGCCATGAATGCGTAACCCACCGCATCTTCTTCCGGTAGAACTTCCTTACTCCAATCATACCCCTCATCATCATAAATCACAGCAAGAGCCCTTGATTTGTCTCTGTTATCTTCAGACTGCTTCAATCTAGGCGGCTCAGATTTATTCTGATGGTAGATTGCCTTTTTGTAATATCATCTCGAAACGGATTCTCTGACTCATCAGCATACGCATTCCTGCATTCCCGTTTGAAATGACCCTTCTGCTTACACTTAAAACATGTTACTTTTGACTTGTCGAACCCCAGTTTTGTAGACGGACCACCGATAGTTTTTCTCCCTGTAATCTCCATGAAGTGTTGTGCACGTCGAACTGCACTTGCCATTGCCCAACGAATGTCGATCAGCTCCATTTCTTCAGGATCTATCTGATCGTAGTCTTCTTTCGTCAGATTTGTATTCCCAATTTTTCCAGCCACCAACCCTTCGTAGGATTCGAAAACAGATGCCAGAAAAACCATTTGTTGCTTCACCGACTCCTCATCAAAATTCTGTGCGTTCTTCAGATCTATCGCGATATTGCAAGAAAACTTCGCATCAGAATGATTTGCAGAAGACGTAGATCCACTGTGATAACCACTATGGCTTCCACTGCTTGAATTGCTTTGACTTTCTTTGCTTGCTGGAGAAACATTCTCAGCAGAAAATGCAGTTTTTGGAGAAGTAGCTTTCGGGATCAAACTTTTTGGATAGTACAGATCCAGATTTTGCTGATAAGATGAATTATTAACTTTAAACGTCTTCTTCAATTCCAGTTCATGACTTTCAAGTTTCTCAATCACTAAATCTGGTTTCAACAATTCAGAAGGAATAGTGTTCTTAAGCATGAGAGCATAATATCTCCACTCCATCTCGTCTGGCAACGAATCGAACAACTTGTCTACTTGCTCATCATCAGAATATCTGATATCATGTCTTGCTAATTCCAGCTTCAGATGACCGAACCTTTCAATCATTTTACACACCGATTCATTTTTAAGACAACCAAACATATCAAACTCTTTCCTAAGAAGTTTCTTTTTATTTTTTACAATCTCTTTGCTTCCAAGACACTTCTTTTCGAGTTTTTCCCATAAGTCTTTAGAATTGGAGTAATCTATCAGCGAAATGATATCTTCACGCACCGATTGAAACAATAATGCCACACATTTTTGCTCAGCCACAAAACTCTCAATCTCTTCAGCTGATCTTAATGCTTCACCATTCTTCTTTCCTTGGGCATAACCATTCTTCATACTCTTCCAGCTAGAAAAAGCAAATGCCATCAACCAATCTTCGAACTTTGTTGCCCACCTGCTGTAATCTTCTATAGCCATCAGCTTAGGAGGTTTGTTAAATGTTCCAAATGTGCTTTCGGACTCCCAAGCTTCCTTCTTTCTTTCTTTCGGTGGACTTTTGTTTGCATTGCTTGAAGACGTATCGTTGTTTTCTGAACTACCCATGAAAGCATACATATCGCTGAAGGGATTCATGAAAATATCATCCATTTTGATCGTACCTGCAAAATCAATCAACACTTAGACAAATTTTCGAGAATTTTGAAAATCAATCCACAAAAGCGGACCAATCTGTGCACGTGACAGATAAGTGGACCAAACAGGTTCAGATAAGCAAACCAGAAAGTGTACTAATGAGCGAACCAGACAATGTCTGTTCGAGCGGACCAGACTTTGTCTGTTCGAGCGAAACAGATTTTGCCCGTTCGAGCGGACCAGATTTTGACCGTTCGAGCGGACATGCTAATTGTTCGGATAAGCGGACCAGGTCAATGTCCGGATAAGCGGACCAGGTATTGTCAGTATGAGCGGATCAGATAATGTACGTAACAGCGGACCAGAAAAGCGAACCAAGAACTTACGATGACCGTAAAAGCGAACCACAGTTTTTAACCGATTTTGACCATTTTTAGTCCAAATTACAATCTGATACATTTAAGGAATGATCTACAATGAATTCCGAACACAATGATATGATTATTGTTCAATTTCGACCGCAAAATCGTTCCAGATCTAAGTTTGAAAATTCTGCTCGTGAACCGATCACGTTTTGGAAAAATTGATTGATTATTACTGTGTTTTAAGGTCTGATATTGTTAAGGATTGATTAACAACTAGTTTCGCTCAATATACTTGACTTTCAGCTCATTATGTCCGTAGAAACTTGTTCAAACCGAAAAATAAAAGAAATTTAGTAGAAAGATGAGAAAAGTGTCGAATCAGCTGATGTAGTATGAACTTCTCGTCCTGAAGCTCTGATACCACTTGTTGGACCGTTCCTTGACCCGAAAAGTCAGTTAGAGTAGCTCATTCTCACATATAAAGGCGGAATCAGAATATGCAAGATTACAACAGCTTGTCCTATTAATTTCCTTTGCTTTTTATTGCTTTCTGATGAGATTTTAACAGAGTTTCGGCTCCAAGCACACAGATGCAACTGTTCTGGACCGCTCAGACTACTCCTCTATATATAGACATGCTGGTTCGCTTATATGACTTGACACAAAAGCGGACCAGACTATTACCCTATGAGCGGACCAGACTATTGACACATAAGCGGACCACAATATACAATGACATAAAAGCGAACCTACTCATAAAATACATATTTTGACATTTTTGACTCTCTGTTGACCAATATTGACTTCAGGCTTTTTGTAGACGCAGTCAACAGACATTCCGTGCATCAACACATTCCAAAACACAAACAGAGGAGCCTAAGCAAAATTTGGATGAGTCCACATCTGCTCCTTAGTTTTCTGCTGTTGAGCCCACTGCTCATGGTGACCACAGTAGCACAACCATTGTTGTTCAACCCCCACCAAAAACTCCCAAAAAGACCAAAAAGAAATCCAAAAAGCCCACCAAACCCTCTAAAAAGGACCTTCTGGAAGACGAGATCCAAGAAGTTAATCCAGTGACAACACAAATGTCACCAATAACCGTTGCTCCTACTTCCTCACAACAGTTGGAAAGATCTCCACCAACAGCCTTAACTCCTCCTGCTTCCTCACAAAAGGAACAGGTTGTAAGCACAAGGACACCACATCATGAAGTATTATCCTCACTTGAGAATATGCTTAACAGCCCTCCTCCCGGGGAAAATTCTCTTTCAATACCTATCCCTACTTCACCAATTCCACCATTCATCAAAACACTGTTTGATGCCATTGAGCTTCAGACACAAAACAACCCCTCTCACCAACACATTACTGAGAGTACAACCACAACAATGGTTGTGTCTGAATCCCCTCAATTGGTTATCCCACAAACAGATGAGAAGGTTACACCACTGGAATTCTATGAAATTCCAGTTGGTAGTTCAAGTGGAGCAGCTACTACAGGTGTTGGATCCACTGATCTACACCTAGACAGTAGTTACATCAATCAGACTCCCTTGAAGGCAACCACTGCTGATGTTATCAAGGTATCCACTGGTGTGTTCAAATTAACCACTAGTGATATTTCCAAGGTAACTACAGCAGAGGGAGGTCCCCAGTACCAAGACAAAGGGGCATCAGTTGATGAACCGTTGGAAACTTCTCCTGATCCAACAACTGATACAACCACTGCTAGTGGGAAATCAGATGATCCCATTAAATTGGGTGATGGTTTAAAATGCCAAGATTTGACGGAGAGGCTTTCTACTATGGAAACAATTGTTACAAAAATGCACACATCCATTGAGTTTCTAGTTCAAGCTTCCAAAAGTCAACCCACTCCACAACAATATTCCTAAGAGCTATGGAATGCAGTTCAGCCAATTATTACAACTCAAAGGGAATTTGTAGAAACTCAGCACAACCATCAAATGGCACTACTCAGAAATATGGTTGATGCAAGATACAAGGATACTCAGGCTGACATCAAAGCCATCAAAGAGGCCTTGGTTAAAATTACTGGCACTGCCCCTGCATCTATCTTCAAAGATGATGATGATCAAGATGATGCCAAAAAGGGGGAGAAACATGATATGAAAAAGTTTGGCAGACCTACTCCAAGGCTACCAAAAACAAAGCTAGAATCAGAAAAGAAGTCCTCTGAAACCACTCCTAAAACACCTGCAAATGAAAGGAAAAAGAGAGTTGATGAAACCCTAAATCTTCTAGCAGACGAAGTGGAGAAAAACATAAAGACAATTCAGAATCAGAATGAGAAAAAGGAAAGGCAGTGGAAGAAGGAACAAAAGGCAATGAAGGAATAGGAAATTAAAACAAAGGGTCTTGGAACTTCTGATAGAAGAAAATCCCACAAACACAATAAACCACCACTTGTCACATTGTCACACCCTGACTTTTATGGAAGTGTGATTTGGTGTGACTTGCTTAATATCATTGCATTCAACCATAATAAACATCTATATGATAAAACCATGATGTCATCCACAATTTAAGTTTCAAAACATTACATCAACATTTTGTAGAAATCCAACACAGACCTTGAAACTAAGTTACAAACCATGCAATTTGTTTTAGATGTTTCATAAGGACTTATCAAAAGACATTATCAAAAACTAGGCTTTGGAATATGTAACCTATCCAGGATAGGGTACACACTCTAAACCATTCGACACCGGACGACATCTTTTATTCCAAACAACGCTTGAAACTTCAATGCCTGCCAGATCCATACTTAATTTCCTGAAATGCATGTAGTTTGAAAACATCAACAAAAGTTGAGCGAGTTCATGTGAGTTGTGTGTGTGCACGAATCATCCTTGAAAACATTTGTAAGTATATATGTATGTATTTGAAAACTGGTATGAAGCAACAAGGAACAGATCAATTAATGTGTAGCTAATACATTAACATGTGTGAAATGGCGTAGGAAGACTCAAACCTAGCAGATTTTACACCGGCCCTCCGCCTGTAAGACATAGTCACCTCATGGGCCACCCTGGTCCACATGGGTGTGGGCTTGCTACACCCAAATAGATCTATCACTCATGCCCCTCGGTCCTAACACGAGGATTAATGGTCTTAGGAGTGTGCCTACCCATTCACATGATCTACTATGCAATCCCTAGCTAACCATACCAATTATGATTGTTTGTAAACATTTTGTAACATGTACTTCACCCCCGAAGTTATAAAACCGAAAACATTTAAAATAAAAAGGGGACATGAACTCACCGTTTTGCGTTCTTTAACAGTAACACAAGATCATTCAAGTATACACGACTACCTACAACGTAGTGAGACCTATTAGACGATCGGGTCGTGCCTTGATTTAGTATTAGTTAGTGTCTTTGAGTTATGTTCTTTGTGTCTTCAATACTATTCCAAGTTACATAATTATTTGTTAAAATAATAAATATTTTAACTTAAATTATATTTATTAAATTTTGGAATAATTGTTAAAACAATATATTTTAACTTAATACTTTTCAAGTATTTATACATGTATTTCCTTCCCAAGGATGGGTGTATTTGTATTCATATTCTTGTATTTGTATATTTTTGCCATGTATTGGGGTCGTATTCTGGTGTGTATCCATACGTACGAGAATACGTATTTTTATTGTATTCATTGAGTATTCTTATACTTAATTTCGTATTAATTTTTACGGAATATTATCTTAAATAAAAGTTCACCAATATATATTTCCAAAATATACATTTTAAGAAATATTATTTATAATTTTCCTTTGGCAAAAAATATTTGTATTTTCATATAAGTTCCAAAAATAATATATTTTCAAGTATAGCTTAGAAAATATATATAAACTTATTTTTCTCTAAAAATGATATATTTCATATTTATTTGAGAAAATATATATTTCGCCCCAAAAATATTGTATTTCATGTTTGTTCAAGAAATATATATATTTTCTCCAAAAAAAATAATACACCTTCTAATAATTCCAAGGAGATATATATATTTTTATTCATCCAAAATAATATATTTTCTTCTTGTAGAATGTAGGATCGGTTTGCGACCCGAACGAGTCGTTCAGAAGAGATTTACTCCGTTTCAGAGGCGGAAACTAAGAAACGGATGTCGAAACAGCTTACGTATCACTTTAACACTGATTGTATTGATCTAACGTTGTTTACAAACACTCTTCACACCCGCAGCACCTCGGTGTAGAATTTCTAGAACCATTACAACTGAATAAACATCACCCCTATATATAGTAAACATGATTTCGCTTGAAGCCTTTCAAGCGAAACCTTCTAGAATCTTTGAAGCGAAATTCTCACATGTGATTTGTCTTCAAGCGAAACCTTTGACAAACAACATTCTGTTTTCATGCAAGCATGCCATTTCACGTGAAGTTGTAGTATGATGTCACTAGTGATGTCATGTGATGATGTCACTAGTGATGTCATGCTTGATCAGATCAGTAACGAAACCCGAGACTCGACATAAGACGAAGACGACAGATGACTGCACCAACAGACTCCCCCTCAGATGTTGACGAGTCTTAAGTGTCGAGTCTTCGCATCTTCAGTCTTTATCAGTCTGTTCACTTTCTTCGCATACATCAGGATCTTCTCTTTGGCTCTAACCTCGTCAGACTCCCCCTCTCATCATGATGGGATCGCTGTCTGGAATTAGCTATCACCTTGAGATCAATCCCTGGCTTTATCTCTGTTTAAGCTCATTTCCTGCACAAATTTTCTCACCACCATATAAGTTTTTACTTAAAACAATAAGAAAAACTTACTAGAAATAGTTACATCAAGTTCAAATTAATGACCTTGATTAACTAATCAAATTTTTCTTTCTCAAAAACAGTTTCTTCTTTTAAACACACACTCCCAAACCTGTTCATCATGTTCAGCACTTGAAATTTTGAAAATCAGCTCTTCAACATCAGTTGTCGAAAATCTTTTTGTATTTTTCAAAATTTATGCTAAAACACACTAAAATCTTTTTGGATTTTTGACTGTAATGAAATGCAATAAAATAATATTTACAGACACTATTTTTGTGAGTTTGCGTAAGAGGATCATATCAGTTTTTGAGACAAATCACCAACACCGTTAAGCTTTAAACATTTTAAGCTCTAAACGATTCACGTTGATTGACGATATTGTTGTCCACTTAAACTCAAACTAAAAACTTTCAATTTGCTTACCGATACTTTAAGGTATATTAAGATAGCACTAAAATTCTTATGGACCCCACGATCTCAGCATATCCCCTCATCATGCAATACACTAACTCAAGTAATGTCTTTAAACTTTTATCAACTGTGATTTGTGCGAAAACAAAACAGAATGTTTAAACATTAACAATCAGGTCGATACTTCCGTATACGCAGAGAAAGTCCAATGTTTAAACAAAATAAGAAAAATAAAACAAGTTGAAATTGTTTAGGCTTTAACCACCAGGTCGATACTCCCGTATACGCAGAGGTGATCCAAAGCTTAAACGAAACACCAAAGAAAATAAAGCAGAACGTTTAGGCAACAACATCCAGGTCGATACTCACGTATACGCAGAGGATGTCCGATGCTTAAACAAAATAAAGAAATAAAACAAGTTTAAATCTTTGCAAAATGAAATGCACAATCACAGCGACTTTTTAGCAAAGTTGTGAAAGTTCACAAACTTAACCAGTTTTATGTCTTTCGACAATCAGCGATTACTGAGTAGGCACACAATCAAGAAGGACAAAACTAAGTACTATGCTTTCGACCATGTTTCCCACTAGAACTAGGCTTTTTCATTTAAGTTTGTATCGTTATCGCAAATCTACTAGTCTAGCTGAGCCTACCGTCACATCTTTAGTGAGACCGTTTATCACATTTTAACTCTCCATTTCTTTAGCATGCTGTGATAGTCCACTGATGTACTATCATTTCCTCTTTTAGACACTAAAACTCATTTTTGATTTTATCATGTTTTTTACTTTTTCAAATTTTCAAATGTTTTTGGATTTTCTGAAAATTTTTACTCCCCCTAAAATGCAAACACATTTTAGGAAATTTGAAAATAAATTGTACAATAAAAATGACAACATGATGAGAATCACTTCAATTCTCCATCCACTTGGCATAAACAATCAGAACTCCCCCTCACAACAAACTATTTTCCCATAGTGATTTCAAAACACTTAAGTTTGTTTTAATCAAAATGGTTTTTCTGGAAAATTAGTTTTGTTGATTTTCAAACCACTTGTAGGTTAGGGGTTAAACTCATCATTTTGTTCTTCAAAATACCACTTGTAGAAAATCAAGTACAACTTAATGTCCCTAATTTACCACTTGTAAGTCGAAATCACCAAAGTGAATTTCTCAAGAAATGTGCCGATTCCTGATCCACGATTACAAACTTGGGATCTCCGGCAAGTCAGGTTTTTCATTTAAACAGATCTACCCAAGCCTGACCAGCCTTGGGTGATTTTGAATTCTTGTTTAACAATGGTGGAAAGTTTGCCTCATCCATTGTTAGACTAGAACTCTCATTCTTTACCTCAACAACTGGCTCTTCTGGCTTTACCACACCAGATTCATTGCCTGAATGTGGCTTGTCTGACTTTGATGAGCCAGATTCATCGCCGACATGTGGCTCCTTTGTTTCCGAAGACACAAATTCATCGCCAACAACTTTCTTCTTCTTTTCCTCTTTCTCTTCTGTCCTCAGATTTGTATCTGATGAATGCATTTTGATTGATTTGTCATTCTTTGGCGAGCAAGACGATTTATCAGAACTTTTATCTGTTTTACCAGTTGTATCCGAGGACAAAATCCTTTCCAGATACTCTCTGGCCTTCTTCCTCTTCTTCCTCAGTCTGTCTTTTTGCCCCTGAGAAAGCTTTACTTTCGATTCTTGAACTTTCGGTTCTTGAACTTTACGTTCTTGAACTTTCTATTCTTTGGGCTTGACAGAGACTGATTTCTTCACCTGCTTTTGAGATTCAGCCCTCGATCTTCTCATTGATCTCATTGAGCAATCTCTAGCAATGTGGCCTCTGATTTGGCAGTTATAGCATCTCCTCGTCTCATAACTCCAACTCTGGCAGTTAACAGCAATGTGTCCTTGATAGCCGCATCTGTAACACACTCTGTTATCGTACCAATCACCACCTGCAGCCCAAACATTCAAGTTATAGCACTGTTTGGCTTGGTGATATCCATCTCTCCTCTTGTATGCTGGATTTGGCTTTTGAGCACTATGGTCCAACCTGCACCACTTTTCACCAACATTTTTTGAGTTTTCATTTTTTAATTTTTGTGGATTTTTGTTGCGATTGGATGATTGAACTGATGGCTTTTTATCTTTTTGTTTTTGTTCCACATTCTTCTTTACAGGTTTTTGCGTTGAGCATTCACCTTTTTCAGTAGAATGTAGAACAGTTTCTTGAAACATTTCTTTTAATTTCAAAAATGTTTTCTTTTTCTCATTTTCAGCATCAGACTCAGAATCAGACTCGTCTGCTGAATAAAACTCCTCATTTTCATCATCAGCTTTCTCATCACAATCACTTATAGGAACGGAATTGATCGGTTTTGGACAGGGATAATTCAAAGACTCAGATGAAGTCACAAAACCTTTCAATTTCTTTTCAAGCTCATCAATTTTGTTCCTCGAATTCTCAGCTTCATTTTCAAGCTGAGATATTCGTTCAAGATGAGACTTGATTGTTTTTTCATTCTCAATTTTAATGTTTTCAAGAACAGATTTTTCATTTTCCAAAACTTTTAACTGTTCTTGAAATTTTGTTTCATTGACTTTCAAATTTTTGTTCTCCAGCTTTATCCAGAAATCTTCATCTTCTGAAGATTTCTTTTTGCTTTCAAAATCCTTTTCTTTCTCTTTCAAAAATTTGTTTTCCAATGTCAAACTGTTCAAATTACTTAACAGTTTGTCATTTTCTGATTTCAACCTCTCACAAATTTCCTTCAAAACAAGAATATGTTCATCAACAGATTTCTTTTCATCTTTCATAACTGAAATCTCTTCAGTCTGTTCTTTTCCCACTTGGACACCTTTACTCTTGCTCTTCTTTAATATTGATTTTCCACTTTGACTTTTCTTCTTCTCGGCATTTCTCTCCATCTGTTCTTTAAGTTTCTTAATGAATTGACAAATATCCAATCCATTGTATTCTCCAGTTCTTTTTAAATCCAAAAGATATGTACCCCATTCTTGTTGAGGTATGGCATTGGCTAATTTATCAACCCATTCATCTGATTCCTTGTTAATACCCGTCTCACACATTGAGCGAACAAGATGGCTATACCTTTCAATGATAGTCTTTGTACTTTCACCTGGATAACCTGAAAATGAATCAAATTCTTTATTTAATACTTTTATTCTATCCAATGTTTCTCTTGTCATATTAAAAAAATTGATATCCATGTTTTGAAATCGAAAAATTTCTCAAACAAACTGAATCAATTTCAAACGACCTGACCACACTTTTAACTCATGCTGAAAATCGAATTCAACAAATTCAATTCAAAGTTGCATATAAATGGACCTCAAATATCACTATTCCGTCAACAACTTTAATAAAATGGCAATTACTTTTTGAATTCTACTTCAACATGACAACAACATTAATTGCCTGACAATCACTTTATGTCGGTAAATCCTTATCTCATTTTGTACTAAATTGTTTTTAACTAAGAGCACATGGTTACTGACAAGTACTTTTAGAAATCTATTTAGCCGATGTGTGTATACAGACTATGTAATGGATAATCAACAATTTAAATGTTTCACATGCACATCTATCACATGTATTCAGAATAAAGCTGACAACACATGTATCAATTTCTCGAACAAAGCAATCACATGATACTGACAATCTCGATTTAATTTTCACGCAACACGATGCAATTTCCAAACCGACTCAAATTGTTGTTCAAGCGAAATCCTCAATTTCGCTTCAAACTCTCTTTTTTTTTCAAGCGAAATCCAGTCACAAATCGTGATTTCAAGCGAAATCTGATGATGTCAGCAAATTCGATCAAATTTTGGTCCGATTGAACGAGTAAATGACCGAATTACGTTTTGAAACTTTCAAGGATTGGTTAGATCATGTTTACGCATAAGATATGTAATTTTTAGCCGATTTTAACCGTAAAAGTTTGTTCGATTTTGAAAGAAGGTGTAGAAAATCAGAAAAAGTGACAAAAACGAGCTGTTTTGGCGAAATCTCTTCCTCCTGAGCTCTGATACCAATTGTAGGATCGGTTTGCGACCCGAACGAGTCGTTCAGAAGAGATTTACTCCGTTTCAGAGGCGGAAACTAAGAAACGGATGTTGAAACAGCTTACGTATCACTTTAACACTGATTGTATTGATCTAACGTTGTTTACAAACACTCTTCACACCGGCAGCACCTCGGTGTAGAATTTCTAGAACCATTACAACTGAATAAACATCACCCCTATATATAGTAAACATGATTTCGCTTGAAGCCTTTCAAGCGAAACCTTCTAGAATCTTTGAAGCGAAATTCTCACATGTGATTTGTCTTCAAGCGAAACCTTTGACAAACAACATTCTGTTTTCATGCAAGCATGCCATTTCACGTGAAGTTGTAGTATGATGTCACTAGTGATGTCATGTGATGATGTCACTAGTGATGTCATGCTTGATCAGATCAGTAACGAAACCCGAGACTCGACATAAGACGAAGACGACAGATGACTGCACCAACATAGAAAATATGATATAAATTTGTAATACTTGTTAAAAAATCATATTTTTATTCACTTGGTGTCCAAAATATTATTTACCAAAAATATACTTGTGAATAAGTTTTCCGGAGTATTTTGTGAGTTGTATTCCTTTGTTCGGTTTCACCAATATTTTGTGTATTCTTTGTATATTTATTCCTTGGAATTTTGGTAATATTTTGGATTGTAATTTTTGGTATTTTGATGAGTTGTATTATTTCAAGTCCTAAAATAATATAACAAATACACATAATATACAAGTAATCACACACATGGTGACTTCTAAATATATATTTCCTAAATACATATTTAGTCACTTTGATTTATAAAACCAACCTCCAATATGTATATTTTTGTAAACAAATTTTTGGCAAACTTTATGTGAAAAAAAATCCATGGTTTAAAATACACTTTAAATATTTGTTTACGAATATTTTTCTAAGTGTTTAATTTTTAGAAAATTTTTGCCATAGTTTCCCTTAAAAATGGAGGTTTCCATACCTTGAAGGTATATTATTTTCTTTTGTAAATCAACACAATCAATCAACAATCAAGATTAAACAATCTATACTTACCAATTTTGCCAAAAGCAAGCATAAACTACCACTTCATGAACTTGAAAATTTATAAAAATTTGTAGTAACTTACTAGTGTTTTTAGTAAGCATTGTTACCTTTTAAAGTGTGGTTGATTCTTTAAAAAACATCATTTTTAAAGAAAATAGATCTTCACAACTTGTAATCACATTTTCTAAAAATGTTTCTTTATGAATTTTTCTTGTTACACATATGCTTCTATAACTTATTAACCACAAAAAATAAGGTTTATTTAGTTAAGAACCAAGATTTAGTAAAACTTGTATTTTTAACTTGGTTTCTTGGAAAATCACTCTTGAAGTTTTAGATCTACAAGATTTACAACTTACTTTAGTCATCATTTTGCAAGAACACAAAATATTCCTTCAAGTTTATGTTTCTCATGAGGATGATCTATGATCCTACAACATTTTCATCCTCTCATCTTGCTAGATTATGTTTTTAATCATGATCTAGCAAGATCACATGATGATCAACATCAAATACATGAATAAACAACAATCATCAAGCATGACAACACATAAACAACATAGTTTCTTCATGATTTAAGCTTATGTTCAAGTTTTATTCTTTTGATTCTTAGTGTTCTTCAAGTTAATCTTTATGTATCATCTTTTAACCACTTAAACAAGATGTAAAATGGAAAGTTTAGTGTTTTTACCACTAGCTCAAGGCTAGGGATGATCAAGAGAAGAAAAGCGATGGATAAACGCAAATGGTGGAGGTTCTTCAACTTCCAAAAGCTCCTAGCTTCCTTATGCAACCTCTAACACCTTTGTATATACTTGGAACTAGTTGAAGATAAGTGAATGATGGTGGTTGTGGTGTGCTTGATCTCGGCCGAACCCAAAGGAGAGGAGAAGAGAAAGAGTGGTGTTGAGTGGTGAATGAGAAATGAAGGGGTAAGGTCTTTAGGGTTTACTTATAACCCACCAACATGGTCATGTCTAATGGTTCTTATGTAAACAAAGCTTAAGACAAGATCTAATAAAGAATTCAAAGAAAATCTTTAGTGGGGGCCACAAGGGAGCCGTGAATAGGTTGGGGGGTATAGGTGTTGGGTTTAACTAATAGTTAGTTATTCTAGTTAGAAATCAAGTGTTTAGTT
>JARYGA010043596.1:0-29359 GCA_030545235.1 Helianthus tuberosus
GTATCGGGAATCAAAATTGTCATAAAAGGTGTCACACGCCGACCGCGTAAAACAACAAATCGCGGCGGAAACATCGAGGCGTGTTGCAACAGAATCATTGTTTCATAACCATGGATACAAAAAGTGTTTCGTTTTATTAAACATTGAATATTTACATCGTCTGGAAATCTAAATACACAATTTAAACATAGTCTATCTTTGTTATTGAGTCACTAAAGCCTCGTCCAGTCCTATGTGAGCATGCATCTTATCAATCGATATCATTCAACAATACCTGAAACATATGTGAAAACGAGGTCAGCAAAGAAATGCTGGCGAATACATAGGTTTTGTAGGAGTGTTGAAATCATGGCTAGTTTAGATGTTGCAATACTTTATTTAAAAACCTTGTTTTGAAAAGAGTATAATATTGCAACTTAATTAACCAACTCAAATCAAGCGGGTTATAGTTTGTAAAACCTCGTAGCCATGACTCTTAACCCAAAAACATTTGTTTTAGTAAAGCAAATTGTGAAAAGTATGTTATTTGTATAAAATGTTATATGTCCAAATTGAAATGATTCAAATAACGCTACGATATGTAATACCATACAAACACTTATATATAGGAAGTACCAGCGGCGTATCCACCATGCTTGTATCATATTACACACGCCTCGTTACTTAATCACTTACTCAAACCAAACCAACAATGTAAGATGTCTATGTTTAAACCAACTTCCAAATGTATTGGAATAATATGTAAAAATGTTTATGTTAAGATGTAAATCATGTAATGTATAACCAATGTCAAAAGTGTTTATGTGTCAATTGTAAACCATGTAATATGTAACCAAAATGATATGTATGGCTAGTGAAATGCATCAACTAAACCATGGATGAAATGCACAAAACAAAGCATTGAAGTAAAACTTTGTTTAAATCAAAGCTATGTTTTGTGTAAATGCATGATCAATGTAAATCATGTAATATGTAACCAAAACCCAATCGTATATCGCTTTGAAGCCAATCGTTTACCCAAATCGTTAAATTCGTTTTAGGTCGTGAAACTACTTATATGGTTGTCTCGCTAATAACATTCAAACCTTCTTGACTCGCATTAATAAACCCTTACCAAAGGATAGATTAACAATTCGCATTAATAAACCCTTACCAAAGAGTAAATTAACATCTCGCATTAATAAACCCTTACCAAAGAGTAAATTAACAATTTCAGATTCAGTCGCTACCCACAACACCCACACATAACTACGGGTGTAGTAAATAACGGGATTTGTCAGATCCTATGGTACCATAACCTAATACTGGTCGGCTTGATCATTGCTAATGAATGTCATTTGTTATGTAACCCAACCAACAAGTTCATTCACCTTATCGAAATCGTTATTAGTTTTGTATAAATCGTCTTAATCGTTTTTGAAACCATCGTTATAATATCGAATGTCGTTTTGATACCATCGTTAAAACCTTGAAAACATTTAGCACATATGAGTCACCCCAAAACAATTGAAAGCAGTAAAATAGGGGAAAATGTACTCGCCTGAGAATGCTTAGAGGTGTTGAACAACAACCAAACAAAGCTAGAGGGAGCACGGAATCAGTCGGCAATCTAAAACTATATAAATAAACCGGACTTAAATCGGGAGATCGTATAGGATGAGGCTTGGTAAACCAAATGAGTATTGGAACTCATATGATATGGTTTAACAAGGCCTACATACTACATGAAACCTAACCTAAGTGCTTTCGACCCATCGCGACCCATTAAGGTAGCTTATGCTACTTTAACGCGTCGTGCGCGTGAAACACGTTCGGACCGTCTAACTAGTCCTATGACAAGTGTTATATGCCTAAACATGTTACATAATCAGTTATGTGACAAAAGTTTAGGTTACATATGCTTAATTACCAATTATACATGAAAAAGGTATTCTTGGTAATTTATCTAAGGCATATAAACTACCTATCATACAACTACTCAAACGATGTGACCATAGGGTATAACCTCGGAAGGTTATTCCCTACCTACTATGGTCACCTAATGTGTTTGGTCGGATCCTAATGATCGACCAAATGGGTCGGGTTCGAAGGTATAGGCGATTTATCAGATCGCCTACCCTACGACCCTAGACAACGTGGTAATCAGTGGGCATAGTCCCAAGGGACTATAACCAACGTGATTACACTCACGTTGCGAAGTTCAAACGAACTTCGCATTGACCATAAACTGGTCAATGCAGAAAGTCAAACAAAGTTCGACTTTCAGACTCGAAAAGAAATAAAAGAACGAAAGAATACTTACGAAGGGTCCCCGAATGCTAATTTCGATTCAAAAATCTCAGGTATGAAACAATAGTTTCAACTTAGAGTTTCTCAAATCAAAATTCTTGTAATTTGGAAGCATGGGGGGTGGGGTATTTATAGTAAAAGGTCCACCGTTAAGATCGTTTCATGGAAAACGTGCCATGATCTTGCCCGTACATTTGTCGTAAGGTTGTGGTGGCTAAATATCATCCTTATCATCTGACTAAGCATGTGAGAATGTGTGGTGGTGGATAGAACAGCTGGAATCTGCTGTTAGATTCGATTAATCTGGTCAGAAGGTGCCATGCGGCCCGCTTCAGGATGTTCAAAAGCTCAGGCGGGCCGCCTGAGGGTCCTGATCAGACAACAAGTTTGAAAAATGACAGTTTCAGTCCCTGCACGTGTTTAAGGCCATTTCCGACACTTCTAAGGCCCGTAAAGCCAACTTTAAGGCCCTAAAATGATGCCTAAACATTGTGGACATGAAACATGTTCAAAAATATGCCGGATGTTGGTTCGTTTGGCCGTACGAACGCGATGTTCGCTTAATTACGACGGAATGCGCATAAGCGTGAAAAACGATCCAAATGACGCAACGAATGGATTTTTGGCAAGACAAACACTAAAGCATAATATAGTCATGCTTACATAAATTTTTGGATGTCCGGATGTATTCAGAACGTGAGTTATGCGCAAAAGTGCAAACTTGTGCACTTTTTGACACTTTTAGTCCCTGAATGACCCAAAAGTATATTTTAGCACACCGAACCCCTCAAAGCCTATTTCTAAGCTATGTAAAGGATATTTAAGGTGTGTTTAACTTATGGTCATGTTCCGGAATGTCTGTTACAGTTTAAATTGGCATACTTTCGCCGTTTGTCATATTTAGTCCCTATAGACGAATTAACTTGTTTTTGCCATACCAAACCTTCCAAATCTTATTTCTAAGTTATGTAAAGGTTATTTAAGGTATGTTTAGCCTATTTCACTATTCCGGAGTGTTCGTTGCATTAAACTGGTTATATTTATGCATCGGTGCGCGTATAACCTTCCAGAAAGCGATTTAGAGTTTGAAATCGAACAAGAGTTGATATGTGTTAATGATACACATATTTTTACAAATCCCAAGTATGAAATACAATATTTCATTGGTTCGGTATTTGTTTGATGGCCGTGGAGGCACAGGTGTTACAGTCTCCCCTACTTTAGGAAATTTCGTCCCGAAATTTATTTAGAGGAAACTTGTGAGAGCTTGAAAACATGAAGTTGAAAAGATCGAACAACATTGGTTAGGGTTCTGAACTTCTAGTAATCTTTAATAACATCATGATTGCAATGTAAGAGGGATACTTATATACAAGTATATGAAGCGTCATTGGTGCGTCCACCGTACCTCCATTACATCGTTCTCATTTCGTTATTTTTGTCACTATCGGTTCTTACACATAATAAATCTTACTGTGGTTACCGTGAACTGAATCTCCCAATTATGTACGCGTCCATAATTAGACAATTCCTTGCACAGTTCACACAGTCTATTTTATAATATGTAGGGTAAAACCAAATGAACAATCCTGTGATGAGTGTGACTAGACCGCCTTAGAGTCCTTTTGACTAAATCAATAAATGATCTAAATAGACTATCAAGGAGTCTGTCCAGCTACATCACTAGATGTCGTCCTTTAACCAGATTGTGAATCAATCTTTTTTTTTTTTTACTAGACCACCAAAGGGTCTCGTATGAATGAAGGAGTGGTACTATATAATCCAAGGGTCTTAACTATTACATAGAAGCCCATTAAGGATTTAAGGTAGTACCTTTTGAATATCCTACTATGAATCCCTTATATATAGATATAAAAGATTCTATGAGGATTTTGAAAATCGGATCACACAAAAACATTGAGAAGAACACATAAACACATATCACATAATCGCATACTCGCATAATTGTTTAATTTGACCTTTAAATTTGTTATCTTTGGACACGGGTATTTCAAGCATACAAGGAATCAAATCCTTAATTGCAGCAGTTTGGATGGATCCACATGAATACCCTGCTTGTTGACTACATGACCCAAAACTGAACTTCTTTAAGCCAAAATTTCCTCTTGGAGGATTTAGCGAAAAGTTTGTTCCTTCTTTAAGGGTTCCAATGTCAATAAAGGTGTTGATCGTGATCGGCTCGGGACATGAATAGATCAAAATGTCATCATTAATAACAATGACGAACTGATCCAAATAGGACTTGCAGACTCTATTTATTAAGTCCATGTAGATGGCTGGAGCATTTGTCAATCCAAAAGGCATGACTGTAAACTCGTAATGGCCATACTTCGTGCAGAAAACCGTTTTGGGAATATCTTCTTCGAGAATACAAAGTTGATGATACCCAAAACGCAAATCGATCTTGGAAAAGCATGAAACGTTATGCAGTTGATCGGAGAAATCGTTGATTTAAGGTAGGGGATATCGATTTTTTTTATGGTAAGCTTACTAGGCTTACGTTAATCGATATACATTCGAAAAGATCCATTTTTCTTTTCACAAAGGGGACAGGAGTTTCTCCAAGGTGAAAAGTTTGGACGTATGAATCCTTTATCAGACAACTCTTGAAGCTGTTTTGATAATTCTTGCATCTCGAACGGTGCAAGACGATAAGATACTTTAGATTTAAAAGAAACAAGTGTTTGAGGTTTTTAGGGAGATCACAAGTGATCATAACAATGACAGAACCACACGAGTAATTTGTCTTTGTGTTGACATCATAAGGTTGGATCAAACATTCATACAATTGCATTAGTTAAAGAAAATAAAAACTATAAATTTTTATTTATATAACAACTGCATTGTCTTTAAATGTTACAAGATAACAACCAGAGGAATTTCAGAATACTAATTATTCACTCCTTCATCATCGATTGCCTCATTGATGTTAAACACTCGACCTCGTGCTGGATTCATATTGACGTTGACGTTTGCATTCGGGTTTGCGTTAGCATTTGCATTCACCAGTCTCGGATAGTTGTGGCGGAAGTGACCAATCTCTCCGCAGTTAAAACATGAACCCAGTGGGAATCTCGCAGCATTCCCTTGAACCGGAGCTTGAACCTGAGCAGCCTGATTTTGTCCCAAACGACAAATATTGGCCAAATGCCCAAGTTTACCACACGTCGTGCATTTGTTGCAATTTTGTTGTGCAACGTGATGACCGTTGCAACGGGCACAATGTGGTGCGGTACCGGCATATGCTTTCTTTACAGGTGGCTGGGCTGGTGGGTTCCGCGGGTTCTGAGCAGTCTGTGTTGTAACAGCAAAGTTCTGAACACCCTTTCGCTTTCTTGATTTCTTTGACGTCTCACCTTCCTTACCCTTCTTGTTTTGACCTTTCTTACTATCCTCCTTGTCAGATCCCTGCTTCTTACCCTTGTCACCATTTCTGTGTAACTTATTCTTCCGGATCTGCGACTCAGTCAATGTCGCAGCTAACTCAATCGCCTGACGGAGGGTGGTAGGGCTACTACCAGTAAGAATATCTTGTACCGAGTCAGGTAGGCCGTCGATGTACCTTTCGATAGCCTTGTCGAGTGGGGTAACCATTGTCGGGCAAAGCATACTCAACTCTTCAAACCTATCAGTATACGCCCTGTGCTCACCACTATCTTGCTTCAACTCATCAAACTCCTTCTCCAAAGCTCGCTGCTCATGACGAGGACAGAATTCCCTCATCATAAGGGCCCTAAGTTCAGCCCACGTCTGTGCCAGAGCAACTTCTGCACCACGATCCCTCATAACCCCGGTCCACCATGTGAGAGCCCTCTTCTGAAACACACTTGAAGAAAACTCGACCTTGCGATTGTCAGGACACTGCACATGGCGGAAAGTATTCTCAATGCTCTCAAACCATTGAAGAAGCCCAGTCGCTCCTTCAGAACCACTAAACTTGAGTGGTTTAGCCTGGTTAAAATCCTTGTATTTGCATGGAACATTGTTGTTGTTGTTGGCTTCAATCCATTGAGCAAAGAGGTTTGGGAATTGAGCAGCCATTTGCTGCGCAATGATTTCTGCCAATTCGGCAGTCGCTATCTGGCTTTCGCGTCGAGGAGGCATTCTAAAAGAGGAAACATGAAGGAAACGAGTGAGAGAATTAGACGAAAAGAATGAGATGAAACAAATCTGATGGAAGTAAGGATAGTGGTCATTTGTTTGTTACTACAAAGCAACAAACGACCCTGGTGATAAATCAAAGTAAATAGGTCAAAAATAATGTATCGTAAAGACATGCTCGCCTATAAGTGAACACTCATCCCAAGAATTCCCAGGTAAGCACAACTGGTCTCGCGTCTGATGAGATATATACGAAGTGCTTGCCTAGACAGAAAACCCATAATACAGGCATTCACCCTTCTAGTTTGCACGTGTTCACATTATTTAAGACTCAAAACTTTGGCAAGAGTTTGAAAATTCAAAAGGGGTTCAAAACCTTATAACTGAGGGTTCAAAACCTTGTAATCAATCATCCTAGAACAGATGATTAGTTTTCAAAGCGGTTTTGAAATTTATGTTCTTGTTGTGGTCGTCGCCTAAGGATAGGTGACGGTATTGTTTTATGACTAAACGCAAGTAAACTCGCGTTAGGGTCCTAAGAAGGTTATAGACTAGGTCAAAGCATTACTAATAACCTAATTCCCTATAACCATTAGCTCTGATACCAACTTTTCTGTCACACCCCGACTGGGTAAAACAACAAATCGTGGCGGAAACATCGAGGCGTGTTGCAACAGAATCATTGTTTCATAACCATGGATACAAAAAGTGTTTCGTTTTATTAAACATTGAATATTTACATCGTCTGGAAATCTAAATACACAATTTAAACATAGTCTATCTTTGTTATTGAGTCACTAAAGCCTCGTCCAGTCCTATGTGAGCATGCATCTTATCAATCGATATCATTCAACAATACCTGAAACATATGTGAAAACGAGGTCAGCAAAGAAATGCCGGCGAATACATAGGTTTTGTAGGAGTGTTGAAATCATGGCTAGTTTAGATGTTGCAATACTTTATTTAAAAACCTTGTTTTGAAAAGAGTATAATATTGCAACTTAATTAACCAACTCAAATCAAGCGGGTTAACGTGATTTATACAAGAATACTTGATTTATACAAGAGCACGTGATTTATACAAGAATAGTTGATTTATACAAGATACATACCATGTTTTTCATACAAAGTATACAAACGTTCAATACAAGAACTGCATGAATTCACACCAACATTATGTTGACGTTTTTCCTAAACTCACATGTATTTCAGGTAACTAAAAGTTGATGTGCGCGCGGTCTTACTCATGCTCTTGGATGTCGTTTATGTTTATCGTTGAATAAAGTTGTAAACTTTCAGACAATGTGTTGTCTCGTGATTTAGACACTTAATCTATGTTTTCAGTAATGTAATGTTTGGCATTTGAAGTTATTTTTATGAGCATGTAGTATGTTTAACAATCGTATGTAATGAAAACCTTTCATGATCACACTTCGTGCTTCCGCCTTAGAAAGGGGTGTGACAAATTGGTTTCAGAGCTGCGATTGTAGTGAACGAGGATTCCTTCTTGAGTCTAGACTACAATCTCTAGGATCCTTTCACGAAAACAATTTTCTCAAAGAGTTTTCATTGCATAAAACTTTCCGCGACATCCACTACCTGAAACTGTTTACAAAGAGTCAAGAAAAGACACCACGAGACTTAGGGTGCACTGGATTAGCCCTTGCCTGTGATTAAGAATTACTCGCGATTATGTGTGATAATTGATATATACATATACTAGAAGTAGAATGTCACAGGTATACATGACTTCGTCTGAAAACAATGGCCTATCTGAAGGAGGAGATACGGGGATGAAACGAACTGTATGGACTATGCAAGGAGTTACGTAATTATGGATGCATACATAATTATGGAATTCAGTGTACAGAAACCACAGCAAGTCTTGTCACGTGTAGATTCCTTTAGTACAAGAAAAAGTCAAATGCGAACACCCTTCCCCCAGCCTATTAAATACTCTGCTGTAGTAATAATTGTTTGATATCACTTATGTGGTATATGCATGTGTATATATACTACTACTCTCTCGTATGACGATATAAAACAAATGTCTAACCCTATTGTGTGATGTTCTTTCAGAACATGGCACCTTGGAGAATTGTGAACAATCGAGATTCTGATCAACCTCCTCCTCCCCCACTGCCAAGGACTGCTGAAGAGCTGAAAGCTCTACTAGAAGAAAGAATCTCCGCAGCTATCGCCCAGTACGAAGCGAACCGTACTGAACAAAGTGGAGGACCAAGCAATGCTAGACGTAATGGGAATGGAGATTCATCTGGAGGGAACGCAGCTCAGGGCTGCACTTTCAAGCAGTTTCTCGACTGCAAACCACTGAACTACGATGGCACGGGAGGTGCTGTAGCGTTTGTACGCTGGACGAAGAAGACTGAAGCCACTATCCGTATGAGCAAGTGTACCGCGGATCAACAAGTCACTTTTGCTACTGGGTTGTTTGTTGATGAAGCTCTGACTTGGTGGAACTTGCAAGTCCAAACCCTGGGTGATGATGCCGCTTCTGGCCTGACTTGGGATGAGCTAAAGGAACGTATGAGGGAGAAGTATTGCTCACGTGCTGAACTCCAAAGGTTGGAGACTGAGTTCTGGCATTTGACCATGGAAGGTGCTGATATCACTGGTTACACTCGAAGGTTCCACGATTTGTCTAGGGTGATCCCTTACATGGTGACTCCTGAATTTAAGCGCGTAGAATGCTACATTTGGGGAGTGGCCCCAGAGTTTCGCGGCATGGTAACTTCGGCCAAACCCGCAACAACCACTGAGGCTGTAACTCTGGCTGTCAGCCTTACTGAAGATGCTGTTCGAATGAAGAAGTTATCGTTGAACCCTACTGAGAAGACCGAGACGCATGCTGAGTCGTCCGGTGACAAGAAAAGGAAGCATGAGAACCTTAATCAAGCGACACGTAACAACAAGGGTTCAAACAACAAGAAGCGTGACCCTAACCCACCTAAGGAGGCGAGAACCTTTGCAGCGGCAAATGATACTGTAGCCAAAGGATACCAAGGCACCTTGCCTAAATGCCAAAAATGTAAGTATCATCATGAAGGAGCTTGTCGCATTCCAAGATGCGACAAATGTGGTAGGTTGGGTCATCAAACATAAGACTGTTGGGGAAAAGTGTTAGTGCATACGTCTGCTGACTTCGTCTTGTATCGAGTCTTGCATTACACATGGCACGAAGTTCGAGAAAACAAGTCAAAAGGCTGATTCCGCTCGAAGCATGCTATTCCGCTTGAGCTGCTGATTTCGCTTGAAGTGTAATTATATGTGATTTCGCTTGTAATGGTATTCCGCATGAGGTTGTTTCAAGCGGAATCAGATGTCTATAAATAGGAGATAGGTTGTGTCATTTGGAGCGGAATTAGAGAAGGTGTTTACCGACGGCGAAGCTCTGTCGAAGTGTCTTCAGATCTGTAATCGTACCCGAATCAATATACACGACAGTTTAAAGTGACATCTTGCTGAATTCAACTCATTATGTCTGTTTCCACCTTTCATTTTGAGTAGAACACCTCTGATCGACTCATTTCGGGTCCGAACACGATCCTAGAAGTGGTATCAGAGCTCAGGAGGAGGAGTTCTGCAGTTTTCAGCTTGATTTCATCTCGTTTTCTTACTTCCACACCATCTTTTATCAATTGAACAACTTTTCACGGTTAAAATGGCCTGAATTTTTCACAACATAATCGGAATTGTGTTTTAATAAACCCTTGAGAAAATCAGATCAAAATTCGGACTAATTCTGATAAAAATGGACCAAAGTTCTTATTCCGCTTGACCGAGTCTTTTTATTCCGCTTGAAAAGTTGTTTTCATTTCAAGCGAAATAACAGGTTTCACTTGAAAAGGGTTATTTCGCTTGAAACATCACAAGCAAAATCAGTGATTTCGCTTCAAATGGTTATTCCGCTTGAGTTGATATTCTGTTTGAAAATTTTTGATTTCCCTTGAAGTTGTGTGCAAGTAATTTCGCTTGAAGGGGTTATCTCGCTTGGAAGGGATTTCGCTTGAAACCTAATTTCGCTTGAAATTGTCTGTTTTGTGAAACGTGTTATCGAATCATGAGTGAAGAGTTTTACAACGCATTTGCAACATCCCCGACTAATCAGGCTACTATTGCTCAAAACATGAACTTGGAAAATGAGACTGGAACTACACAAAAACCCCCGAAACTAATGAGCATTGAGGAGTATTACGGTTGGAAAGATCGATTTGAAAACTGGGTTCAAGCAAATCATTTGAGATCTTGGGAGTGTATTTTGAAGAAGTATGTTCTACCACGTACTGATCTGCAAGTTGAGTATTACGAGACATGTGCAGGGCTGAAAAGATGATGATTAGTCTACTTCAGCAAGCTATAAAAGAAGACATCTTTGTATTGCTTCAACATGAAAAAACTTCAAAGTCAATTTGGGATGCTCTTAAAATCAAATTTGAGGGAAGTGATAAGATGATAAAAAGTAAAAAGTCATTGCTTAAGAAAGAATTTGATCTACTCACAAGTCTGCCAGGGGAAGATACAAAGAAGTTGATTGAAAGATACAGCCACTTAGTGCGTTCTATGTCGTTGCTAAGCATAACCAAAGAACGAGATGAATGGGTTGAAAAATTAGCTGATGCATTACCTCAGAAAGAGTGGGGTACATTTTTGATGATTTTAAAGAACACCGAAGTATATGATGGTTTGACGATCTCTCAGTTTATCGAGAAGATTGAAGGTCAAGATCTTGAACAACAAAAGATTGCGAGGATGAGTAATCCGAGTGGTAAACAAGATGTGAAAATGTATTACAAAGGAAATGTTCAAGAGGTTGAAATGAGTCCGAAAATTCAAACTGCGTTTAGTACTGGAAACTCATCAGAAAATGTTGAACAAAGTCCAAACAGTAGCAGTGGATTTTCTTCATATCCAAGTGTTAATCCAAAGAGTTCAAATTCAAGTTTTCATTCTCAAAGTTCAAAAAGTGGAATTGGTTGTGTAATACAGTGCAACATTGCATTGAATCTTCCAGATGGTCAACGTTTTTCAGAAGAAATTACAAAAGATCACATGGCGTTACTTGCAACTGTGCTACAATCCTATGAAGGTTTGGTTGCAGGGAGGATCGGAAATCCTATGCTGACGAAAGAGGATTATGATCAGATAGACGCTGAAGAGATGGAGCTCATGGACATCGAATGGTGTCTAGCTAGTGTCTTGAGGAGAGCAGAAAAGTTTAAAATGATAACAGGGAGAAATGATTTTCTGGATGCACATGTGTCTACTTTGGGTTTTGATAAATCTAAAGTTACTTGTTTTCGATGCAGGGAGAAAGGTCATTTTAAGAGAGAATGCAAAAATCAAGAGGCTAGTGGAGCAAAGAATCCTTTTGGTAAAGATGATTATTATCGGAAAGCCATATATCAACAAGTTGCTCATCAACCATATCAACAAAAAGAAACACATACTGCTCATGGGAAGATGATCGAAGATGCAAATAAGAAAGCTTATTCTGGTATCATTGATCAAGATGATGAGAAAATGGCTCCAGGATTCAGTTGGGACAAATATATTTCAGCTGATAGTAAAGCATGTTTAATAAATCAAGATGATGAAAAATTACCTGAGGGTTTCAGCTGGGATCAGTTTGTAGATGAGAATGGGAAGTTTAAAGCTTTCATTGCAAAGATAGTTCAAGAACCTGATTTATTTACAGAATGGAAGAAAGCAATTGGTGTTCATGAGAAGAGTCAAGAAGAAGAATCCGTTTTGTTAGTGCACGATGTCTAAAGCCACTGTTTGCATGGCGGAATCACGTAAACAGTTTGAATCAGAGAGAAATGAGTAGAAATAGACAGAATATCACTTTAAACACTATTTCTCATTAATTGATCATAGAAAAATCTGGCAGCACTTCGGTATACAACTTGATGATCGGTGCCAAATGAGAAACAACTACAACTATATATAGGGGATCTAATTCCGCTTGAAATGACACGTTGTCATTTCGAGCGGAATCACAAACTTCTGATTTCCCTTGAAATGACAAAGTGTCATTTCGAGCGGAACCACTACCTTAATACATAAAACTTACAATTCAGCCCCTATACATTACATACTTGACATATTTGACCCCTAGACCCTATACAAGTATGACTAAGACTAAGACGTAGGCTTTAGACATCGTGCACTAACAAACTCCCCCTTGGATACAGCCGGAGTCTTCAGTCTTGTCTTCAGGTCTTCACAACGACTCGAACGAAGACGAAGTCAACAGACGTATGCACCAACACGTTTCATCCGATGAAAGCTCAGAAGAAGCAACTGTTGTTGATCAAACATCATCTGATTCTGTTTCTTTAGATGATAATTCTGAAAAGACATTAGATTTTGATCAAACACCTTCTGATTCTAGTTTTTCAGATGAGAGTTCTGAGAAGAAAATAGATTTTGATCAATCACCAACTGATGACAGTGGTGATGATGAGGAAGAAAGACATATTAATGTTGCAAAAACTCATCTATCTCCTAAAAGTTTTCAATTCTATTTTGCAGATCGCTTGGAGAAGCTGAAGGAGAGACGAGCAGCAAAAGAACAAAAGAAAATGAAGAGTGAAAGTGTTGCTCAAGAAGAAGAGACTGTTCAAAAAGAAAAAGTTGAAGCTGAAAAAGTGATTGAGATTGAGAAAGTCATCGAAGTTGAAAAAATTGTGGAAGTCATTAATCCTTGCTTAAAGTGTTTGGAATCTTGCAAGCAATGTGCAGAAAAAGATGAGAAACTGAGTGAGCAAGAAAAGATGAAAGAACAATTATTGTTCAATCTCAATTACGTGAAAGAGTCATATGATGTGCTAAACAGAACAGTAACTGGTCTACAAAAGACTAATTCAGAAAGAGAAGATGCGTTGACTATGATGAATGCTGTGATGATGACAAAGCAGAAAGTGATTAATCATTATATTGAAGAATGTGCCAAGTTGCAGCGAGAGTTGGAAAATGAATAGATTGAGAATGAGAGAATCAGACGTTTATTACAAAGCTATTCTAGTTCTGATTATCTCATTGATCGAATTTATCCAACTGTTGCAGGTTTTGAAGCATTTAAAGATGTTGAGAAGTCAAAGAAGAAAGATACTGGTAAGAAACAGAGTGTTAGTTATAACAAGTGTCTGCCTCCAATTTGGGAAGGATATTCTCCTATAAAACCGAATGAGGAGCAAGTCGAAAAAGCAGTCAATATAAAGTTAAAGTCCGATATAACCGATGAACTACCAGAAAACATTGATGTCGTTTTTACATCGTCTGACACTGATCATGAGTCCGTGTTAATAAAAAAGGTGGTCGATCAGGTGTTGGATACAGATGAGGAGTCGGAGTTAAAGTCTAAGTCAAAGTCCGAGTCTGGGTGTTCAAGTTCGTCCGTCAAAAGTCCGAGTTCGTCGGTCAACAATTCAAAGTCATCGATTAAACGGGTTTACAATAAAGAATTCCTGTTATCAAAATCTAATTTGAATGACGAAGCAATCAAAGTTGCATATACATTGATTGATTCAGACAAATTATATTCTAATGAGGAATTTCCAATAAGAAGTGTTAATTTTGAAAAGATCAAAAAGGTTTTCAAACTTACAGAAATCAATATTTCTGAAATAAAAGATGTAAATCTTACTGAAAAACCTAAAAAGTACAATTCAAGAGTTCAACAACGGTTAAACAAGAAAAAAAGGTTACGGTTCTGGTTCTGGTTTTCAAAAGAAACCAAACCATAATGGTAATTTCAAAAAGAAAGGTCTTGGATTTATTCCACCAGAAAATTATAAAAATGAAAAATATGTTCGTGATTTTAAATCTAAAATGAAATTTGTTTCAGGAACAAGCTATGAAGAGGAATCAAAAAGCTCATTCTGGAAACAATCAAATAGAGATTTCCTTGCCAAGAAGCAAGAGAATTTGAAGAATGGAGCTTATCAAAGAAAGGAGACAAGAACCTGTTACAAATGCAATGAAGCTGGTCACATTGCATGGAACTGTTCTCAAGCTACAAAAACAAAACATGAAGTCTCTAAGAATCTCAAAGAAAAAGTTGTTGAGAAAAATGAACCACCAACTGAAAAATAAACCACCAACTGAAAAATTCAAAATTTTCAAAAATTCAACATATGAAGTTGGTGAGTGTTCAAAAACTCATTTTTATAAAAGGAGAGCTAAGGACAACCAAGTGTGGGTTGTTAAGAAGGTTCATGGCGATGAATCTAATTCCACAAAGTCAGACGAGCCACAAATTGAGATAAAACTGGAAACATCAGTACCGCCAATGGATGAGGTCAATTTTCCACCATTGCGGGCTGAAAATTTTAAATCAAAAGTTGGGAAAGTCGAGATTTCGAATCAATTCTATTCTGAGAAGAAAGAATTTGATGTTGAGAAAGCATTTAACAAAAATGTTAAAAAGATTTTTGGAAAAATGGTCGAGGGAAAGATTCAAGGGGTAAAAGAGTTTTATGAAACAAAGAAGGCAACTTACACCCCAAGTGCAGGTGAGGAAGAAACATCCAAGTTTGGTGAAGCTTGGATGTCTGTTTTTCATAAGTGATAAGTATGACTTGCCGAAGCTCCCAGGTTGGTAAGCGTGGAGCAGGAATCGGAATCATTCTTGAAAGGTTTGGTTGGTAAATTTGCAGGTGATATCTTTATATTGTTATATTTTGATTAACAAGTGGTTTTGGTTGGTGAGTAAACCTGCTAGTGATTGAGAAGGTTTTCAGTGACAAGTGGTAAATCAAGGACATTAAGTTGTACTTGCATTTTCCTACAAGAGGTTGAAAAACAATGTGATGAATCAAACTCCTAACCTACAAGTGTCTTAAAATCAACAAAACTTATTTTCCGGAAAAATTATTTTGGTTAAAACAAACTTAAGTGTTTTGAAATCATAATGAGAAAATAGTTTATTGAAAGGGGGAGTTCTGATTGTTTATGCCAAGTGGATGGCGGATTGAAGCGATTCGATATTGATTGTCAATTTACTTGTATAGTTTGTTTTCAAATTTTTTTAAATGTGTTTGCATTTTAGGGGGAGTAAGAATTTTCAAAAAATCCAAAAGCATTTGAAAATTTGAAAAAGTAAAAAAACATGATAAAATTCAAAAATGAGTTTTGTGTCAAAGAAGAGGAAATGATAGTACATCAGTGGACTATCATAACATGCTAAAGAAACTTGCTTATATCGTGGGGAAACATCTCTCGGATAAAAACCTAAATTCAAACTTGCTTATATCGTGGGGAAACATCTCTCGGATATATGGGTAACCCCCGAAATCTTGTTTGAAAGGTCCCTCTTTCTGAAATACTAGGACTTTATACTCAGTGATATCTGGGGTATTATCCCGGGACTTCTGATAATGCGAAAGCAATGGCCTAGTCCCCGGAGAATACTTTACACTTGCTTGAAATAGAGCGCCGCCCTCAGCATAAAAAAATGATGAAACATTGCAAAATGCAAATCATGCTGTTGAAACAAAAGATCCTCTAAAGGGGACATACCAAAAATCGAAGCCATCATCTCTCTGCTGAACGGAAGTTCTGACCTGAGCTCTCACGGTTTTTCGCAATTTAACCCCTTACAGATATCATCTGTGGTATATTCACCTGTAAGACTGAATATTGGGATCTGGATACGGGAGTATATTCTGAGGCGGGACACGAGATTAAGTTTAAGTTCTTAAGACATTAATCTCATATCTCGAAACAGTTGAACTTTGTGTGAGAATTTAAGTGGATCAGTATACTGACAATCTAAGTGAATCGTTTAGAACTTAAAATGTTTAAAGCTTAATGGGGTTGGTGATTTGTCTCAAAAACTGATATGATCCTCTTACACGAACTCACAAAAATATTGTATGTATATATTTCTTTACTGCATTTCTTTTCATTCAAAAATCCAAAAAGATTTTCAGTTTGTTTTAGCATAAATTTTGAAAAATTCAAAAAGATTTTCGACAACTGATGTTGGAGAGCTGATTTTCAAAATTCCAAGTGCTAAACATGATGAGCATGTAGTTAGAGGGAGCATGTGTCTAAATGCGAAAAGTTTTTGAATATTTTTCGGTACAAGTGGTCATCTGAGGTTTCTATCATTGCTAAATCATTCTGGATTAATTTGAGAGGGAGTTTGTATATAAATTTTGTAAATTTTTAAATTGGTGAAATTTATTTTGGGTAGAGAATGTGAAGGTTTAGGTGATAGATAGCCAAGTTCCGATATCTGAGGACTATGTGATTTCAACAAGCCAGACTGCGATCCCAGCATAACTAGAGGGGGAGTCTGAAGACATCCGAGTAGATAAGTTTGTTCGAAGGGAATCTGTTGATGCTGAAGAGAGGAAAGAGATAAATTTAAGGATGCTTACACGTTCAGATTGATAAAGACTGAAGGTTGAAGACTCGACACTTTAAGACTCGTCAACATCCGAGGGGGAGTCTGTTAGTGCATACGTCTGCTGACTTCGTCTTGTATTGAGTCTTGCATTACACATGGCACGAAGTTCGAGAAAACAAGTCAAAAGGCTGATTCCGCTCGAAGCATGCTATTCCGCTTGAGCTGCTGATTTCGCTTGAAGTGTAATTGTATGTGATTTCGCTTGTAATGGTATTCCACTTGAGGTTGTTTCAAGCGGAATCAGATGTCTATAAATAGGAGATAGGTTGTGTCATTTGGAGCGGAATTAGAGAAGGTGTTTACCAACGGCGAAGCTCTGTCGAAGTGTCTTCAGATCTATAATCGTACCAGAATCAATATAAAAGACAGTTTAAAGTGATATCTTGCTGAATTCAACTCATTATGTCTGTTTTCCGCCTTTCATTTTGAGTAGAACACCTCTGATCGACTCATTCCGGGTCCGAACACGATCCTACAAAAAGGAAGGAATGGAAATGGAAATCGCAACGGTGCTGGTAACAGGAATGGTGGAAATGGAAATGGCAATGGTAATCGGAATGGGAATGGAGCTGGGCAAAACCAAGGATGCTTCAGTTGTGGAAGCAAAGATCATTTCATAAAAGATTGCCCAAAGGGAAACAATGCTCAGGCTCGAGCATTTGTGATTGGAGCAAGGAACGCACGTGAGGACCCTAATGTGGTCACTGGTACGTTTCTCATTAACAATCACTTTGCATCCATATTATTTGACACTGGTGCCGATTATAGCTTCATGTCTGTGGAATTTAAGCATATACTTGGAATAGAATCTAGTAGATTAGATATTCCCTACTCCATAGAGCCAGCCAATGGTAAACTTGTTGAATCAGACGAAGTTGTTAAAGGCTGCTCATTAGAACTTGGGGAACTGAATTTTAGCATCGACCTCTTACCTATTTAATTAGGTAGCTTCGATGTAGTGGTCGGAATGGACTGGTTGTCCAAGAACAAAGCTGAAGTTATTTGTCATGAGAAAATTATTCGCATCCCTTTGGCGAATGATGAAACTCTCATCGTACATGGAGAAAAACGAGACGCGCCTCTGCGAATCATCAGTTGTATGAAGGCACAAAAGTGATTAAGGAAAGGATGCGTCGCTTTCTTGGCACATGTTGTGGACAAGAAGGCTGTGGAGCCGAAACTCGAAGACATTCCTGTGGTGAAAGAATTCCCTGATGTTTTTCCTGAAGATCTGCCAGGACTACCTCCGCAACGACAAGTCAACTTCTGTATAGACCTGGTTCCAGGAGCCGCTCCTGTTGCCAAGGCACCCTATCGGATTGCACCATCCGAAATGCAAGAATTATCTACACAACTCAAGGAGTTGTTGGATAAAGGATTCATAAGGCCAAGCTTCTCGCCTTGGGGAGCTCCAGTATTGTTCGTAAAGAAGACGGGTGGAACACTGCAGATGTGTATTGATTACAGAGAACTAGACAAGCTCACTATCAAGAATCGGTACCCACTACCGAGGATTGAGGACTTATTTGATCAATTGCAAGGATCGAGCTACTATTCCAAGATCGATCTTCGATCTGGATACCATCAGTTAAGAATCCAAGAGGAAAGCGTGCCTAAGACTGCATTCAGAACACGTTATGGGCATTACGAATTCTTTGTGATGCCATTCGGACTGACGAACGCGCCAGCGGTATTTATGGATCTAATGAACCGCGTATGCAAACCATATCTCGATAAATTCGTGATTGTATTTATCGATGATATCCTGATTTACTCTCGAACGAAAGAAGAGCACGAACAACACCTCAGAACCATTCTAGAACTACTGAAGAAAGAGAAACTTTATGCGAAATTCTCAATGTGCGAATTTTGGATTCGCGAAGTACAGTTTCTTGGTCACATTGTGAACGAAAAGGGCATTCATGTAGACCCATCCAAGATTGAATCCATAAAGAATTAGGAAGCCCCCAAAACCCCAACAGAAGTTCGACAATTCTTGGGTTTAGCGGGCTATTACCGGCGATTCATCGAGAATTTCTCAAAAATAGCCCAGCCGCTAACTACCCTTACACAGAAAGACTAGAAGTATGACTGGGGTGACAAGCAGGAAGAAGCCTTCCAGCTACTAAAAAATAAGCTATGCGATGCACCAATATTATCCTTACCCGAAGGCACTGAAGACTTCGTGGTATACTGCGACGCTTCACGACAAGGCTTGGGTTGCGTGCTCATGCAACGCCAAAAAGTCATCGCTTATGCTTCAAGACAGTTGAAAGTACATGAAAGGAATTACACCATGCACGACTTGGAACTGGGTGCGGTGGTATCCGCCTTGAAGATTTGGCGACATTATTTATAGGTATACTCACCTGTAAGACTGAATATTGGGATATGGATACGGGAGTATATTCAAGAGGTGGGACACATGAATGAGTTTAAGTTCTTAATACACCTAATTCGTATCCTGAATCAGTTGAACTTTGTGTGAAAATTTAAGTGGATCAGTATATCGACAATCTAACTGAATTGTTTAATTCTTAATGTGTAAATAAGCTCAACGGTACTTGTGATTTGTCAGAAACTGATATGATCCTCTAACGCAAACTCAAACAAAAATATTGCTTGTAAATATGTTTGTACATATTTCTTTACTGCTTTATATTTCAGAAAATACATAAAGATTTTGATTCTGCTTTATTTTCGACAACCGATGTCCGAAATGCTGAGTGTCAAAATCTAAGTATGCTGATCGTGTTTCTGAAAATAAAACAAGTTCATTAATTTGAAACTTGAATTTTTAAAATCAAAAATCAAAAACAGTTTGTGATATCTCCAAGGTCATTAGTTTGGACTTGGATGATTAACTGTGGGGTATTTGAATGCTTATATTGTTAAAAGAGTCAGTTTCCGATCCGTTTCGCTGAAACTGATAAATTTTAGAAAGTTTGAGTGAGTGAACCAGGTTACAATTCCTGGATAGCTGAAATTTAAAATGTTGTTACTTATAAATGTTTGAGTGATTGCAGATACTGTACCAGATTACGATCCCAGAAGCTGAGTCTAAGGGGGAGTCTGAAGACAAGCTTAAAGCAAGGGGGAGCTTGTAACCAGAAAGCAAGGTGTCGATCCCTAAAGCACGGAAGCTTGATGAAAGGGGGAGCCTGAAGAATCTGTTCATGATAAGAGCCAGAGTAGATTCTGGTATACAGATTAAAGATTGAAGAAAGATTGATAGGATGCTTACAGTGTTAGAGCCAGAGACCGACTTTGAAGACTGATCAAGACTGAAGATGTATCATGATAAAGATTAGACACTGAAGACTTCGTTAATATCCAAGGGGGAGTCTGTTAGTGCACTATGTCTATTGACTTCGTCTTGTATCGAGTCATATAATGAGATAGGATAGGATAATCAGTGCTCGAGGTGCAAGAAACTGATTTTAGTGAATTTGTGAGTGATTCCGCTTGAAACTGACAAAGACATGTTCAAGCGAAATCAACAGAACTGATTTCGCTTGAAATTGTCTTGGTTAGTTCAAGCGAAATCTCAACTACTATATATAGGGCACTTGTCCGTTTCATTTGAAACCGAATCAGAGTCTTGTATTCGGTAACGAAGTGTTGTCGGATTGTCTCCAGGTGCTGTAATTCTATCAGATTAATACAAGAGACAGTTATAATTACATCGAGCGTCCGTTTCATTGTTTCCCCCTTTGATTCGGATAAACAACTCTTCTGGTCGACTCATTCGGGTCATACAACGATCCTACAAAACATGCGTCAGCGATGATGGGTCGAACTGCTGAACGATTATGACTGTGAGATTAAGTAGCATCCAGGAAAAGCAAACGTTGTAGCAGACGCGTTAAGCCGAAAAGAAAGGGTTAAGACCCTAAGGGTTCGAGCATTAGAAATGACTATTCGAACGAACCTCACTGAACGTATTCGCGACGCACAACAGGAGGCCCTTAAGGTGGAAAACCGTAAAGCTGAATACCTCCGGGGTATGTTCAAATACATGGTGCCAAATAAAGAGGGAACCTTATACTTTAAGAAGCGTATTTGGGTTCCGCTCTATGGCGGTATACGAGAAATCATCCTTGATGAAGCGCACAAGTCGAGATACTCGATCCATCCAGGATCGGAAAAAATGTATCAAGATTTAAAGGAATATTATTGGTGGCCGAGACTTAAAAGTGATGTTGCTATCTATGTTGGAAAGTGCCTAACCTGTGCTAAGGTTAAGGCTGAATATCCGAAACCATCTGGGCTACTACAACAACCAGAGATACCCATGTGGAAGTGGGAACAAATCTCGATGGACTTCATAACAAAATTACCCAGGACCCCTAGGGTGCATTATATGATATGGGTAATAGTCGATCGATTGACGAAATCTGCACATTTCCTTCCAATCCGAGAGAAGGATAGCATTGGAAAGCTCGCAGAGATATACTTAAAAGAGATTGTGGCACGTCATTGAGTGCCTATCTCGATTATTTCAGAGAGAGACGGGCGATTTGTCTCGAGGATCTGGCAATCCTTTCAGGAAGCCTTTGGATCTCAACTAGATCTAAGCACGGCTTTCCATCCACAAACAGACGGCCAGAGCAAACGAACTATACAAACATTAGAAGATATGCTTCGCGCATGTGTCATGGACCTAGGCGGCAGCTGGGATACTCATCTACCTTTAGTTGAGTTTTCCTACAATAACAGTTATCATACAAGCATAAAAGCCGCACCGTTCGAAGCTCTGTATGGCCGCAAGTGCTGATCACCCTTATGTTGGGCAGGCGCCGGAGATAAATGTATGGTTGGTCCTGAACTTGTACAAGAGACAACCGACAAGATTATGCAGATCCGAGAGCGCATTAAGGCGGCTCGAGATCGACAAAAGAGCTACGCTGATCAAAGACGAAAACCATTAGAATTCAAGGTGGGAGACAAAGTTTTGTTGAAGGTCTCACCTTGGAAGGGCTTAGTAAGATTCGGAAAACGTGGGAAGCTGAACCCACGATACATCGGACCATTCAAGATTTTGGAAAGAATTGGTACCGTGGCATACAAGTTGGAATTACCGGAAGAACTTAATGGAGTACATGATATGTTCCATGTATCCAACCTCAAGAAGAGTCCAACATAAGAAAACGTGATCATCCCTGCGGATGAAGTGCATATTGATGACGCCCTCCGATTTACAGAACAACCCGTTGAGGTTACCGACTGGAAAGTCAACAAGACCAGGAGGAGCAGTGTGAAACTTGTCAAAGTACGTTGGAACTCTAAGCACGGTCCCGAGTACACGTGGGAATGTGAAGACCAGTTTAAAGAAAAGTACCCCCACCTGTTCAAGAAAACTCATGCGAGAGATAGATCAGCCTGAATTTCGGGATGAAATTCTTTTAACGGGGGGAGACTGTGACAACTGCCACCAAACCGGTAAATTCCGTACACATTAATTATTATTTAAAGACTGCAATTTTGTGCTTAAATGTCAACATTTTCTGATTACATACTAAACAAGTGAATTCAAGCATGTTTTATACTACAAAAATTGCTTTATGCATTAATGATAGCGTTGCATCAGAAGTATTAGTAAACTCACCGGCAAGACACATTGTGTCAACAATTCTGCAGAAAGCAGTTAGACAATAGAATTGGAGCCTAGGTGTAGGTCCAATGACAAGAATACATTAAAACCCAAGAGTACATACAAGGGTTAACATATAAACATTCCGGAAGCTAGAATATGTACTAAAAAGCACCCGAAACGCACTTTAAGTGCAGAATTTTACAAAATTCAGCTATAATCAGCTTTGTAATACATAAATATTGTGCAGAATTCATGTTTTATTATCCAGAATACCCTCCTAAGTGTTGGGAATTAAAAGGGTTACAAAAGGATACATAAAGGACACTAAACGGTGCAATTTAACACTTTAACGAACTGGTATTTAACCGAACAACCGGACTTTACCCGGAACATCAAAATATTACTAGAAGCATTATTTTAATGTTTCCGAACTAGTAATGGTCCCCGAACACCATAACACCTCGTATAACATAATAACACACAAGTCCCTAAAAAGCTACACTTGTAAACTAACTTGTTATTAAAATTAGAGGTTGGAAGTTACACTTTGCCCCCCCCCCCCATATCATTCACGGTTGCAAATAGGGTGGCCCCACTTTTGATTTTTTAATCTTCCTAAAGCTCTAAAAATCTTGCCAAGATATCATGTAATCTTATTAGATCTCAAGAGATTTGTAGAAAGATATGCAAGTACTATAAGAAGATATGAACATACTCCATCTTCTTCACACACCACTCAACACCATCAACCTCCATTCCTTCACCTTGTTCACGGCTCACACCCACCCCCCATACACCATCCATTTTCATTCATATTCCAAGCATTTTAAGGTTCACATAAGGTGCTAGAAGGTGATTTAGGAAGTTGGAAGCTTGTGGATCTTGAAGGACCTTCTTCATTTGCTTTTATCCAACACTTTTGTCATCTTCAAGTTCTAGTAATCTTCCCTAGCCTTGTTGCTAGTGGTGAGCCCTCATAGTCTCTTATTACTTCATATATTGATTGGTTAAAAGATTTATTATGGTGAAAATCACAAGAACACTAAAGAATATGAACATGAATCTTTCACATAAGCTTAAATACATAAGAATATATGTTGATTGTGTTGATTTGCTTCTTGTTGATGGATTATTAGTGTTGGTGATGTTAGACATCATATGGAGCCTACTAGATTGTGATTAAACACATGATCTAGTGAGTTAAAGTGGTGATCTTGTGAACGACCAAGATCTTCATACTTTATGTCTTCATGAACTTGAATAATGAAATGGGTCTTCTTATGTAAAGATGGTTTAAACGAAATACAATTCTTGTAAATGGGTGATTACAGAAATAATTTTCTCAAGAAACCAAGATTATTTACATGACTTACAAATCCATGGGTTCGAAGTAAGCTAATAATATTTTTAGTGTTTAAACAAGAATATAAACATGTTTGTAACAAGAAAAATACAAGAGAAGTATTTTTAGAAAAAACATCCTACAAGTTGTAAATGACTAAATTCTCCAAGAATGAGATATACAAGCAAACAACCATGTTTTTAAGAGTAATTAAACCTACTAAATAACATGGTGAGTTACTACAAGTTTTTACAAAACTTCAAGTTCATGATGTAGTGTGATTTACTTGATTTTGGCACTTGATAAGTGTAGAATAAGTTGTTGATGTTTGATGATGATTTAAAAGAAAATAAACACATGTTTTGAAAACATGGGAAACCTCCATTTTTAGGGGAAACTCTGTCAAAATTTCTATAAATTTTGACACTTAGAAAAATATAAGTTTTTTAGAAACTTATTCCCTAAAAATGTATCCAAAAACATTTACCTAGGTTTCCCTAATTTTTGTGGTAAGTAATGATGATTTCTTCAAGATTAAAATTGATATTAAGTATGTATATTTTTGAGAAAAATATATATATTTATTTATCACCAAATTTTGTGCTAAGTGTATGTAGTATGTATTACATGTAATAGTGTATTAGGACTTGAAAATACACTAAATACTCCTAAGGAGTGAAAATACAAAATACACATACAACATGCTTAGACAAATACAAGAAAATATGTTTATGAAAATATATTAACTGATAGAATAAATAACTTGGACAAGTTATGAACAAGAAATGAAGTTTTGGACAAAATACATAATTCGGGTGAAAAATACAAGATACTTATATTTATTTTTGAGAAAATAATATAAATAAGATACATAGTTAAAAATATAAATTATTTTTAACACAAGAACACATATACAAAAGATAGTGACTTTTACTTGTGCGATACAAGTCTAGTGACTAACGTAAATAAAACACGTTTAGGTCACGATGCTAGATAAGCAAATCCGGTGAAGTTTACGACGCAGGAACGCAAAGTTGTGAGTTCATGCTCCCCCTTTTCTTTTAACTGTTTTCAGTTTTAAAACTTCGGGGGTGAAATATATGTTACAAATGTTACAATGTTTATAAATGGTATGATACAAAAACAAGAAGCACTCTTGGTGATAACGAGTACCATGTATGATGCGTTTTAAGGAATGATACGAGAAATGATACGAGAAATGATACGAGAAGTAATACGAGAAATGATACGAGAAATCGTGTCACGAATAGGGTACCATAAGCACCATTAATCAACAATATACCTAGACCGCAGAACAAAAGGTTAGATCTAACGGGTTTCGGGCAGCCACACTCTCGGTGAGAACGAGTACCGAGTAGTGCTTTTCTGTCTCAGAATCGATAACTAGAAAAATGCCTATGGTTTGGTTGCTTCCTATGTCGTGTCACATGTTAATGGCCTTGCAACCCATTAACAACCTTGATACATACAAGAATACGTGATTTATACAAGAATACTTGATTTATACAAGAGTACGTGATTTATACAAGAGTACGTGATTTATACAAGAATACTTGATTTATACAAGAGCACGTGATTTATACAAGAATACTTGATTTATACAAGATACATACCATGTTTTTCATACAAAGTGTACAAACGTTCAATACAAGAACTGCATGAATTCACACCAACATTATGTTGACGTTTTTCCAAAACTCACATGTATTTCAGGTAACTAAAAGTGGATGTGCGCGCGGTCTTACTCATGCTCTTGGATGTCGTTTATGTTTATCGTTGAATAAAGTTGTAAACTTTCAGACAATGTGTTGTCTCGTGATTTAGTCACTTAATCTATGTTTTCAGTAATGTAATGTTTGGAATTTGAAGTTATTTTTATGAGCATGTAGTACGTTTACCAATCGTATGCAATGAAAACCTTTCATGATCACACCTCGTGCTTTCGCCTTAGAAAGGGGTGTGTCAGAAATCAGCGGCGGCAGCCGACGACGGGCAGCAGGGCTGCGGTGACTTGCTACGACGAGCAGTAGGGCGGCGGTAAACTGGCTGCGGCTCGGTTAATATTGAGAGCAATTTTCTTGTTGCAACCTCTAACTAATTTTATTCATCTAATTAAACAATGCAAGACCCAAGCACTTGACCCTTTATGCACGCTTGCCAAGTAGCACACATGCATAATGCATGTGTTGCAATTGGCCAAAAGGTAGGTGCATGACAAGTGGTGGTAGGTGGACGCATGTACGTCATGTGGCGCAGCAAAGGTGCGTGCGCTACAAGTGGGGTATGGTGAGTATTCTTGTCTCACTCGGTCCATCTACCCGTCTCTCAGTTAATACCCGCGTATCGTTCGTAATTACCAGTTAAACAGGTTAAGTGGATTTTAGTTCGTTGCCCAAGGTGTAACTCTTACGGGTCAAGACCCGGTCGGCAGCGTTGACTTATCGAACCGAACATAATATCTAACAGCTCCCACTTGGACGATCTCTGATAAGATCTCAATGCAGACAGCCAGCGGTGTTCTAGCTACACATAGCTGCCCCCAACAGATCATGACACTTTAAAGTCATTAACCAAGGTATCTTCTCTTTAGCAACGACTTGCTACATGAAGACAGTAGACTTATGGCAATCGTTGTCTTCTATCCTTTCTGTAAAAGATATCAATTGAACAATGAGACATGGATCAGATTCAATCTCACATGGCGTTCAATCATTTTTGTTCTCCTTCATAGAATCAAAGTGGTCCAATCAAACACACAGTAAGTTTGGGTAAGGCCTTACACTTCACCAGTTTGAATTTTCGAGGGCGCCCAGATGTCTAACTGTTACATATAATGTAAGAGTACAGAATCCCATCTTGACTACATACAATTCCGATCATACTTTGTTTCTCAAACGAAGGGGTAAGTTAATAACATGTTTGATTATTTACGTCGATGGCATGATTATCACAGGGAATGATGAAGAAGAAATGAAGCGGTTGAAGACAAACTTGTTTACTGAGTTTGAAATGAAAGACTTGGGGAGACTTAAATACTTCCTTGGTATTGAAGTTCTTAGGTCTAAACAAGGAATATTTGTTTGTCAGAAAAAATACATTCTCAATTTTTTGGCAGAAACATGGATGATTGATTGTAAACCCGGAGAAACGCCGATGATGGCAAATATCAAAATCCATATAGAAGAAGGGGCGGAGCTGGTTGACAGGGATAAGTACAAACGTATGGTGGGAAAACTTATATATCTCGCACATACCCGTCCTGACATAGCATACGCTGTAGGGGTGATAAGTCAATTTATGCATCAACCTCAGGTTTCCCACATGGAAGCAGTATGGAGAATCATTAGATATCTTAAAGGAACCACTGGTCATGGAGTCCTGTTTAAATCAAACGGGCATCTAGATATCGTGTCATACACTGATGCAGATTGGGCAGGAAACAAAGGAACTAGAAGATCAACCTCAGGGTACTTCACCCTAGTTGGAGGGAATCTTGTCACGTGGAGCAGCAAGAAACAAAAGGATGTTGCTCTTTCTAGTGTTGAAGCTGAGTTTAGAGGGATAGCACGGGGCATTACAGAGGTGCTTTGGATACGAAAACTTTTAACTGAGATTGGTTTTTCACTGAATAAGGCCAACAAAATTATGTGTGACAATCAAGCAGCTATACAAATTTCTGAAAACCCGATGCAACATGATTGAACCAATAATGTAGAAGTAGACAGACTCTTCATTAAAGAACAATTGGAAGGAAAAATCATTGATCTACCCTTTGTTCGATCAGAAGACCAGCTAGCCGACATTCTAACAAAAGCCACCAGTCAAAGAATCTTTGAAAACTGTTTGGACAAGTTGAATTTTGGCAATCCCACCATTCAACTTGAGGGGGTGTTAGAAAGGAAAGAATTGGTTTGAGAAAACTATGGTTCAGTCAAATACATTTATGGAGGGTTAATATTCACAGCCAAATCACAATCCCGTATTGTCAGCATCAACTTCTATCTTTTCTATATTTAGTCTCTTTGTAAAGCCTATAAAACAGAGGTTGTTCTCTTTCTTGCAATATGAAGAGAAATACAAATCAATATACAATTCAATTCCCTCTTATTATCAAAACAATGCCAACAATTTTCGTTCGACCCACTTAACTCAAAAACCCGAAACGATGCAAAACGATACATTATACAACAATGACAAGTTAACTCAGTGGAGTAAACTCTACTCATTTAAAATGTGATTCAAATATACAACAACAAAAATAAACCAAGGCTTACAAGCTACAACTCAACTAGAATTAAACTAAATAAGTACTACAAAAACAACGCCTATATTACTAAAGATGACATTCACCACCACAAACTACAATCTATAAAAAAACTCCATGTTCAACTCATGGAATACGACACCTAACGAACAAACTAAACTAAAACATAGAATTACGACTACGGCCCTATTAAAAACTCTTACCAATCCAAAACAAGACAACTCAACATTAAGGCTAGTACCTTCAAACAACACGACACTAGAACTCAACATAAATTCATCAATAGCTTATACATGACTTTACACTAAAGTGACAATAAACGTCTTGACTAGGAAAAATAAAACGAACTTGCAACTGTACAAAACATGTAGGAAAAAATAACGACTACGAGCCTTAAACTTTGCGCGGCGAGGAATCGATGGGGGCAGTGCTTGGAGGTAGAGATGGTAATGGTGGTGTAGCAGTGGAGGTGCGATGGCGATGTTGGCCGGAGTGCGGTGGTAAACGGTGGTGATGATGGTGAGGACGGTAGTGTATATGGGTGGTCGATGTGTAGGGGTTGTTTTATGGTGGCAGCTGGAGTGTGGTGATGATTATGATCGCGGATGCAGTGGTTGAGTGGTGGAGAGGGTAGTGGCAAGGGAGGTGATGGGTGGGTGGGTATGGTGGACGGTGGATGGCGTTATGCGGTCTGTAAGGCTTAAAGTCTGATTTTTTTAATTGATTATTTTTATCATAATATTATTGTTACATATATACCAAAAGTCTAATCTCACTGTGTATTCAAACTCACCCATTCCCTTCGGCTTGATCTTTTTTACTTGTTAAACTGTGTGTCTCGACAAACAGATTAGTACGTACAATGCAAAACGACCTACGATGACTAAAATACAAGGACAAATACAACAAAGACTTATACAAACTCTACAACTCAAGTGAAACCCGAGTGTGCAAATCAAACCCTCACATGCTAATAACTAGGAGGTCAATCACCTCTTCCTCTCTCTCCTCAGTCGGTCCCTCGACAAAATGTTTTAAACGATGACCATTAACTTTAATCCTTTAACCATCCTCACTCTCTAACTCTATCGTACCATATGGAAAAACTATGTAACAACATACGGACCACTACAACGCGACCTAAGCTTTCTCGGGAACAACTTCAACTAGGAAATATATAGCAACACTTTCTCCCCACACTTGAACTCCTTTACCTACTTCATGTGCTTATCGTGAAACTCCTTCGTACGCTCTTTATACGCCCACGACTTCTCATATGCCTCGTCG
>JARYGA010043597.1:0-59073 GCA_030545235.1 Helianthus tuberosus
TAGTTTATATGCCTTAGGTAAATTACCAGAATACCCTTTTCATGTATAATTGGTAATTAAGCATATGTAACCTAAACTTTTGTCACATAACTGATTACGTAACATGTTTAGGCATATAACACTTGTCATAGGGCTAGTTAGGCGGTCCGAACGCGTTTCACGCAAACGACGCGTTAAGGTAGCATAAACTACCTAAACGAGTCGTAATGGGTCGTAAACACTTAGGTTAAGTTTCATTTAGTATGTAGGCTTTGTTAAACCAAATGACACGAGTCTCTACACTCGTTTGGTTTACAAACCCTAATGCTACCCGATCTTCCGATTTAGGTCCGGTTTATTAATGTAGTTACCTATATTAGGTGCCGTTTGATATTCCGCGATCTCTAGCATTGTTTGGTTGTTACTCAAGGACTTCTGAGCAATCTCAAGTGAGTACATAGACCCCTCTTTTACTGTTTTCCAAACTGTTTTGGGGTGGAACACATGTGCCTACTTGTTACTTTCATGCTTTCCTGTTTTCACATCATATACATGCTATGTTCGTTAGTACATTATAGTACATGATTTCATTATATTTTATGCTAGGTGTGCCCATTGTGTGCATTACTTGGTACATCGTTTTACATTACATTTCATGCTAGTTGTGCCCATTGTATGCATTACTTAGTACATCGTTTTACATTACATTTCATGCTAGGTGTGCCCATTGTGTGCATTACTTAGTACATCGTTTTACATTTCATCTCATGCTAGGTGTGCCCATTGTGTGCATTACTTAGTACATTGTTTTACATTGCCTTTCTGTTGCATATGCTTATCCAGCGTATGAACACATTATACTACATTTTGAACCGTTGTAATCATTTGACTATGTGATCCGTTGATATCTGTGAACCGTTTGTATTTGTAACCGTTGAACCACGTGAACCGTTTGTAACCGTTAAACCACGTGAACCGTTTGTTACCGTTGAACCATGTGAACCGTTTGTAACTATTGAACCGTTTGTATCCATTACATGATTTACATTAGACATGAATATTACTTTGGTGGTTTGGTTTGATTAAGTGATTAAGTAACGATGCGTGTGTAATATGATACAAACATGGTGGATACGCCGCTGGTACTTCCTATATATAAGTGTTTGTATGGTATTACATATCGTAGCGTTATTTGAATCATTTCAGTTTGATACATATAACATTTTATACAAATAACATACTTTTCACAAGACATTGTTTTACAAACAACTTATCTTATACAAACTCAGTCTACATGGTTATTCATTTAACCATACATTATTCTTTTATCTATACATATCATTTGAACTTATTGATTTTCAAACGATTTACAAGACAAAGCAAATTACAAGGTTCATGACTAAACATTTTCTCAAACATAAGTCATGAAACCTATTTTCACAAAACCTATGTATCTCACCGGCATTTTTATGCTGACGTACCTATTTTCACATGTGTTTTTCAGGAACTGTTGCATAAGATGATCAAGATACATATAGGCAGACTTGGGCTTTAGTGACAATAAAAGATGCAGACTAGTTAATTATGTTGTATTTCCATGTTTGTTTAGACATTGTAACACTTTTGATCAATAAAACGAAACTTTAATTTCCATGGTTGTGAAACATTAATTCTGTTACAACACTCCCCGATGTTTCCGCCACGTTTTGTATGTTCTACGTGGTCGGGGTGTGACAGAAAAGATGGTATCAGAGCTGATGGTTATAGGGAATTAGGTTATTAGTAATGCTTTGACCTAGTCTATAACCTTCTTAGGACCCTAACGCGAGTTTACTTGCGTTTAGTCATAAAACAATACCGTCACCTATCCTTAGGCGACGACCACAACAAGAACATAAATTTCAAAACCGCTTTGAAAACTAATCATCTGTTCTAAGATGATTGATTACTAGGTTTTGAACCCTCTGTTATAAGGTTTTGAACCCCTTTGAATTTTCAAAATCTCGTCAAAGTTTGGGTCATATAATGCGAACACGTGCAAACTGGAAGGGTGAATGCCTGTATTCTGGGTTTTCTGGCTAGGCAAGCACTTCGTATATATCTCATCAGACGCGAGACCAGTTGTGCTTACCTGGGAATTCTTGGGATGAGTGTTCACTTATAGGCGAGCATGTCTTCAGTGATACATTAATATGATCCGCTTACTTTGATTAGTCACTGTCTCATTTGTTTGCCTTTGGTAACAAACAAATGGTCACAACCTTCATGCGTTGTCATTTTCTTTTGATTATCTTTCGCTTGTTTCCTCCCATGTGTTCCATTTTCTTCATAATGCCTCTTCATCGCAACAAGACTCGAGTGTCCGGACCAGGTGCTACAATTGCCCAACAAATAGGCGTCGTACTCCGGAGGACCGTTGATTTAGCTATCACCATGACTCGTCTCAGGGATGAAGCCGTATAAGGGAACTGCTTCTTGGTGAAATCAATGCCACTGTCATCATCCGAATCAAATACCTAGTTTCAAATGTACCCACGGTGGACGATGGGGACGTTTGGTTAACATGTGCCGCTTTGCAATCCAAAGCAAAGCTGTTATAAATCCTGCTGTTGTTCAAACTTCAAACTCTGCTTCATATGTCGCTTGGCATATCTAGCGCCTCAACCTTATGTACTTTCTACCTTGTGTATCGACGTAAGCACGCCTAGTGCAAGGTGTCGAAACACCTCTCGTTACGCAAATTGCAAAATCCATATAGGATCTTTCTATCCTCATAATTAGATCCTTGTGGATGAATATCACTCAAATCGGAGCCCTTAATTGAATTATTCGTATGCCTTAATACGTACATTACAATTCAATAAGGACAAAGCCGAATTCTTATTAAGATCTTCCTATCTTCATAGTTAGATTCTAATGATTAAAGTGCCAAGTGGAATCCACGGATTGGATTCCTAGCGTGCTTTAAATATTCGTGTTCATAGATAACAAATTAATGGTCAAATTAAACAATTATGTGATTTTGTGCTTATGTGTTTTCTTATACATTTTGTGTTTCTATGTGATCCATCCAAACCCTCGAAGAATCTTCCATATCTTTGTGCAAGAGATTCATAGTAGGATACCCAAAGGTACTACTTAAATCCTTAATGGACTTCTACGTTGTAGTTAAAGTCCCTTGGATTATAATGTACTACTTCATAATTAGACCCCTTTAGTGGTCTAGTTAAACAGATTGATCCAAAAATCTGGTTAGGGATATCATGTGATGATATAGCTGAAAGGACTCCTTGGTGGCCTAATTAAGAAGATCCTCTGTTGATCTAATTAAAAGGACCCTATGGTAGTCTAGTTACTCTCATCTCAAGTTTGATATCTTTCCCCACAACATTATAAAACAAACTGTGCGGACTGTGCAAGGAATTACGTAATTATGGATGCATACATAATTATGGAATTTAGTGCACGAAAATCACAGCAAGTTCTATCATGTGTCTAGAGTTAACCCTATTCATTTCCAATTCTGATGAAGCATCCGTTGAGGAAAAATGAACTAGCTATTCATTTTTCACTTCTGAAGAATATCCGTTGAGGAAATGAATATCCGTTGTTTATCTTTTCATTTCCATTCTGAAGAATAACCGTTGAGAAAAATGAATTATCCATTCATTTTCATTCTGAAGAATATCCGTTGAGGAAATGAATATCCGTTGTTTATCTTTTCATTTCCATTCTGAAGAATAACCGTTGAGAAAAATGAATTATTCATTCATTTTTGTTCTGAAGAATATCCGTTGAGGAAATGAATATCCGTTGTTTATCCTTCATTTCCAACTCTGAGGAAATAACCGTTGAAAATGACTCCGTTAGTTCATTTTCGTTTCTGAAGATTTATCCGTTGAGGAGATGAATATCCGTTGTGTAATCCTTCATTTCCAACTCTGAGGAAATAACCGTTGAAAATGACTCCGTTAGTTCATTTTCGTTTCTGAAGATTTATCCGTTGAGGAAATGAATATCCGTTGTGTAGTCCTTCATTTCCAACTCTGAGGAAGCAACCGTTGAAAATGACTCCGTTAGTTCATTTTCGTTTCTGAAGATTATCCGTTGAGGAAATGAATATCCGTTGTGTAGTCCTTCATTTCCGTACCTGAGGAAACAACCGTTGAAAATGACTCCGTTATTTCATTTTCGTTTCTGAAGATTATCCGTTGAGGAAATGAATATCCGTTGATTATTCTTTCATTTCAAATTCTGAAGAATAAACCGTTGAGGAAAATGACCCCGTTTGTTCATTTTCGTTCTAAAGAATATCCGTTGAGAGAAATGAATATCCGTGGATTATTCCTTCATTCCCGTTTCTAACGAAGAACCCGTTGAGGAAGAATGAATCATCCATTCATTTTCACTTCGGAAGATATCCGTTGAGGGGAAATGTATATCAGTTTAAATAACTCCTTTATTTTCCATTTTCGAAGAAACCGTTGAAGAAAATGACTCTGTTCGTTCATTTTCGCTTCTGAAAATTTTCCGTTGAGGAAAATAACCAGATTATGTCCTACATATCTCTGGTGACTATTTGACACAAAGTCATAAACAGACTCCTACGAATAAATTTCGGGACGAAATTTCCTAAAGTAGGGGAGACTGTAACACCTGTGTCATTTCAACCATCAAACAAATTCCAAACCAATGAAATATTGTATTTCATACTTTGGACTTGTATAAATATGTGTATCTTTTGCACATATCAAGTCTTGTTCGATTTCAAGCTCTAAATCGCTTTCTGGAAGGTTATACGCGCACTGATGCGTAAATATAACCAGTTTAATGCAACGAACACTCCGGAATAGTGAAATAGGCTTAACATACCTTAAATAACCTTTACATAACTTAGATATAAGTTTTGGAAGGTTTGGTGTGGTGAAATCAAAGTTTAATCGCTTACAGGGACTAAAGTTGACAAACTGCGAAAGTATGCCAATTTAAACTGTAACAGACATTCCGAAGCATGACCATAAGTTAATCATACCATAAATACCCTTCACATAGCTTAGAAATAGGCTTTGAGGTGTTCGGTATGCTAAAATAAACTTTGGTGTCATTCAGGGACTAAAAGTGTCAAAAAGTGCACAAGTTTGCATTTTCGCGCATAACTTACGTTCTGAATACATCCGGACATCCAAAAATTTATGTAAGCATGACTACATTATATTTTATTGTTCGCCTAAAGAAAAATCCATTCGTCGCGTCATTTGGATCGTTTTTCGCGCTTGTGCGCATTCTGTCGTAATTAAGCGAACATCGCGTTCGTACGACCAAACGAACCATCATCCGGCATATTTTTGAGTATGTTTTGAGTTCCCTATACTTTAACTTCATTTTAGAGCCTTGAAATGAGGTCAACGGGGCTCAAACGCATCGAAAAAGGGCTTAAACACGTGCAGGGACTAAACCTGTCATTTATGAAACATTTCTGGAACAGGGAGGGGTGTCGCGTAGCGCGAGCCCTAAAGACTTACCAGTCGCGCTACGCGACTGCCTAAAACTGACCAGATTCAATGTTTTGTTTGCAAGTTGCAGCTGATTGATTCGTGTCCACTCGTTTCCTATCGTCTAGTCAGCGGATAAGAACAAACTTCCTGGACACCACAACTTTACGACAAGTGTACGGTTCCGATTAAGGCACGTTATTCAAGAAACGATCTTAACGGTTACCCGAAATCTATAAATACCCCACCCCCTTTTCTTCATTTCTCACAAATCTGATCATTTGGGCTCTAAGTTGGAACCTTCGTTTCATACCTGAGCTATTTTGATCTGGGTTAGCATTCGGGGACCCTTCGTAAGTATTCCTTCGTTCTTTTCCTTATTTTTACTGCTTTTCGAGTCAGGAAGTCAAACTTTGTTTGACTTTCAGCGTTGACCAGTAATGGTCAATGCGAAGTTCGTTTGAACTTCGCAACGTGAGTGTAATCACGTTGGTCATAGTCCCTTGGGACTATGCCCACTGATTACCACGTTGTCTAGAGTCGTAGGGTAGGCAATCTAATAAATCGCCTATACCTTCGAACTCGACCCAGTTTGGTCGATCATTAGGATCCGACCAAATACTTTAGGTGACCCTAGTATAGGGCATAACCTTCCGAGGTTATACCCTATGGTCACATCGTTTAAGTAGTTGTATGATAGGTAGTTTATATGCCTTAGGTAAATTACCAGAATACCCTTTTCATGTATAATTGGTAATTAAGCATATGTAACCTAAACTTTTGTCACATAACTGATTACGTAACATGTTTAGGCATATAACACTTGTCATAGGGCTAGTTAGGCGGTCCGAACGCGTTTCACGCAAACGACGCGTTAAGGTAGCATAAACTACCTAAACGAGTCGTAATGGGTCGTAAACACTTAGGTTAAGTTTCATTTAGTATGTAGGCTTTGTTAAACCAAATGACACGAGTCTCTACACTCGTTTGGTTTACAAACCCTAATGCTACCCGATCTTCCGATTTAGGTCCGGTTTATTAATGTAGTTACCTATATTAGGTGCCGTTTGATATTCCGCGATCTCTAGCATTGTTTGGTTGTTACTCAAGGACTTCTGAGCAATCTCAAGTGAGTACATAGACCCCTCTTTTACTGTTTTCCAAACTGTTTTGGGGTGGAACACATGTGCCTACTTGTTACTTTCATGCTTTCCTGTTTTCACATCATATACATGCTATGTTCGTTAGTACATTATAGTACATGATTTCATTATATTTTATGCTAGGTGTGCCCATTGTGTGCATTACTTGGTACATCGTTTTACATTACATTTCATGCTAGTTGTGCCCATTGTATGCATTACTTAGTACATCGTTTTACATTACATTTCATGCTAGGTGTGCCCATTGTGTGCATTACTTAGTACATCGTTTTACATTTCATCTCATGCTAGGTGTGCCCATTGTGTGCATTACTTAGTACATTGTTTTACATTGCCTTTCTGTTGCATATGCTTATCCAGCGTATGAACACATTATACTACATTTTGAACCGTTGTAATCATTTGACTATGTGATCCGTTGATATCTGTGAACCGTTTGTATTTGTAACCGTTGAACCACGTGAACCGTTTGTAACCGTTGAACCACGTGAACCGTTTGTTACCGTTGAACCATGTGAACCGTTTGTAACTATTGAACCGTTTGTATCCATTACATGATTTACATTAGACATGAATATTACTTTGGTGGTTTGGTTTGATTAAGTGATTAAGTAACGATGCGTGTGTAATATGATACAAACATGGTGGATACGCCGCTGGTACTTCCTATATATAAGTGTTTGTATGGTATTACATATCGTAGCGTTATTTGAATCATTTCAGTTTGATACATATAACATTTTATACAAATAACATACTTTTCACAAGACATTGTTTTACAAACAACTTATCTTATACAAACTCAGTCTACATGGTTATTCATTTAACCATACATTATTCTTTTATCTATACATATCATTTGAACTTATTGATTTTCAAACGATTTACAAGACAAAGCAAATTACAAGGTTCATGACTAAACATTTTCTCAAACATAAGTCATGAAACCTATTTTCACAAAACCTATGTATCTCACCGGCATTTTTATGCTGACGTACCTATTTTCACATGTGTTTTTCAGGAACTGTTGCATAAGATGATCAAGATACATATAGGCAGACTTGGGCTTTAGTGACAATAAAAGATGCAGACTAGTTAATTATGTTGTATTTCCATGTTTGTTTAGACATTGTAACACTTTTGATCAATAAAACGAAACTTTAATTTCCATGGTTGTGAAACATTAATTCTGTTACAACACTCCCCGATGTTTCCGCCACGTTTTGTATGTTCTACGTGGTCGGGGTGTGACAGAAAAGATGGTATCAGAGCTGATGGTTATAGGGAATTAGGTTATTAGTAATGCTTTGACCTAGTCTATAACCTTCTTAGGACCCTAACGCGAGTTTACTTGCGTTTAGTCATAAAACAATACCGTCACCTATCCTTAGGCGACGACCACAACAAGAACATAAATTTCAAAACCGCTTTGAAAACTAATCATCTGTTCTAGGATGATTGATTACTAGGTTTTGAACCCTCTGTTATAAGGTTTTGAACCCCTTTGAATTTTCAAAATCTCGTCAAAGTTTGGGTCATATAATGCGAACACGTGCAAACTGGAAGGGTGAATGCCTGTATTCTGACACTAATTGATATATAAAACAAATGAACTTTGGTCCTTTGGATCGAGTGGCTATTCGATCGAGTGGCCGTTCGATGATTGCACCACACAATGATTTTTAATAACTTGCAGCGAATCGGATGGCAATCCGTACGGATTGCCACTCGATGATTGAGCACTTTATCAAAACGTTGTGGATCGAACCGTGATCCGATCGAGTGACTTTGTGACCCGATCGAGTGGTCACTCGATGATTTGACTTCAATACACAAAAATAAACTTTGCAGTGGATCGGATAGCCACTCGAGACCTCTACTACTATCACATGATATCTGACATATTATATGCAATTTCAAGGTTAATGGCCGACAATCTATCAATTTCTTCACATGCAATCTGAATTATCAATTGAACATCACATACAAATGCTGACGCTTATTTGATTCATTTAAAGTTATATGCAAACATTTATGAACATGACAATATGACAGATGACTTTAATGAATCGAGTAGCTATATGAAACAATTGAACTTTGGATCAGATGGTCATCCGATCGAATGGCCATCCGATTGGTGAACATCAGATAGAACAACAACAGTAACATCAAACATTTTTAACGTTTTTCGAACACAAAAATCAAGATTTCTCAAAAACGGTTTGGAATTAAGTTCTGAAAATTTGTAGGCTTTTAGATCAATGATTTTCGCACAACATGTCAAAATTTCAGCCAATTTTTTCCGTAAAATCTTGTTTAATTTGGTGTTTTTCAGTTAGAAACGTGAAAAAGATGAGTAGAATGAGAAATTTGACAAATCTGATGCAATTTTGACTCTGATTCTGATGAAATCTCGTGCGATTTTGTGTGTTTGATCCATGCAATCGAGCTCCTGCTCTGATACCACTTGTAGGATCGGTTTTCGACTCCGTAACGATTGTGTATCGACACGTGTGACGTGCAGAATCCGCACACGTGTGTGGACCGAACACAAGAACGCACTAAATCTGTGATTCTATTCAAAGATATGAAATCGTACAATCACGTGAATCACCTTTTGCACTTTCTCTCTAGGCTCCAAGCTATCCAAGTTGTAGAAGTTGCAAAAGTTCTAATCTAAAGGCACAAGGTTCCTATTTATAGGCCATGGAATTAATGAGAGTTCTCATTAATTACCAAAATGCCACCTTGCCCTTTTCTATCTAATATTACAATATAATCAAGTTTTCCCACTAAAACTTGCTACGAACTCGATTGGCGTAGACAATAGACATTACTGCACTAACAGTGTAGAATGATCTTACTACTAGCTCAAGTCTAGGGATGATCACAAGATGAAAATGAAGTGGTTAAAAGCTTGTATGAGAGGTCCTTAATCTTCCAAGAGTTCATAGCTTCCTTGTATGGCTTCTTACACCTTTGTTTGCTTAGAGATTGGATGATAATTGAAAGATGAAGATGGTGGTGTGTGTGGGTGTTCATGGCCGTAGGTAAGAAGAGGGGGAAGAAGAAGAGCTCAAGTGTTGTGTGAAGTGTGAGAATGATGGTTATGATCTTTAGGTTAGTTCTTATAACTCCCAACACAAATTTATCTATTGGTTTATATGTTCAAAAAGATGAGACATAATCTAGTTTAATAATCACATAAAATAAGAGTGGGGGCCCCACTCATAACCGTAAGATGGGGGGGGGGTGTTTAGTTGTGTTGTAATGGTAAGTTGGATTTAATGGTTGAAATCTAATGTTATAGTTAGGGTGTTTAGTTGTTATGTGATTATATAGTGTGTTATGATGTTCGGGGACCATAACTAGCTTGGTAATGTTAAAACAATGCTTCTAGTGAAAATTTGGTGTTTCGGGTTATGACAACTGGCACCCAACCGGTAATTTCCGTACACTTTTATTATTATTTAATGACTGCAATTATGTGCTTAAATGTCAACATTGTCGGATTACATACTATACAAGTGAATTCATGCATGTTTTATACTACAAGAAATTGCTTTATGCATTAATGATAGCATTGCGTCAGAAATACTAGTAAACTCACCGGTAAGACACATTGTGGCAACAATTATGCAGAAAGCAGTCAGACAATAGAATTGGAGCCTAGGTGTAGGTCCAACGTCAAGAATACATTAAAACCCAAGAGTATATACAAGGGTTAACATATAGACTTTCCGGAAGCTAGAATATGCACTAAAAAGCACCCGAAACGCACTTTAAATGCAGAATTCTGCACAAATCAGCTATAATCAGCTTTTTAACACATAAATATTATGCATAATTCATGTTTTATTATCCAAAATTGTCACACCCCGACCGCGTAAAACAACAAATCGCGGCGGAAACATCGGGGCGTGTTGCAACAGAATTAATGTTTCATAACCATGGATATCAAAAGTGTTTCGTTTTATTAAACATTGAGTAATTACATCGTCTGGAAATCTAAATACACTATTTAAACGTAGTCTATCATTGTTATTGAGTCACTAAGGCCTTGTCCAGTCCTATGTGAGCATGCATCTTATCAATCGATATCATCCAACAATACCTGAAACATATGTGAAAACGAGGTCAGCAAAGAAATGCTGGCGAGTACATAGGTTTTGTGAAAATAAGATTCATGACTTCTGTTTAAGAAAATGTTTAGTCATGAACCTTGTAATTTGCTTTGTCTTTGTAAATCATTTGAAAAATAATAAGTTCGGATGATAAGTATAAATAAGAGAATAATGCATGATTAAATGAATAACCATGTAAATGAGTTTGCATAAGATAAGTTGTTTATAAATCAATGTCTTGTGAAAAGTATGTTATTTGTATAAAATGTTCTATGTCTCAAACTGAAATGATTCAAATAACGCTATGATATGTAATACCATACAAACACTTATATATAGGAAGTACCAGCGGCGTATCCACCATGTTTGTATCATATTACACACGCATCGTTACTTAATCACTTAACCAAACCAAACCAAACAATGTAAAATGTCTATGTTTAAATCAATTGTCAAATGTATATGTCAAATATCCATGTCAAATGTCTATGTCAAATATCCATGTCAAATGTCTATGTCAAATATCCATGTATGGCAAGTGAAATGTCTCAACTAAACCATATGCACAAAAACAAAGTATTGAAGTAAAACTTGGTTTAAATCAAAGTTATGTTTTGTGGAAAATACATGATCAAATGTCAATCATGTACAAATGTTTACCCAATCGTTAACCCATTTTGTAAAATCGTTCTAGTCGTTCTTGTTTTAATTGTGAAACTACTTTATGGTCGATTCTCTAATAACATTCAAACCTTCTTGACGCGTTCCTCGCTCCATCTCGCTCTCGCTCTCGTTCTTAACAAACCCTTACCAAAGGATAAGTTAATAATTACAGATTCAGTCGTTACCCACAACCCCCACACATAACAATGGGTGCAGTAAATAACGGGATTTGTCAGATCCTATGGTACCATAACCTAATACTGGTCGGCTTGATCATTGCTAATGAATGTCATCGGTCATGTAAACTACAACCAACAAGTTTGTTCACTTTTTGAAATTGTTATTAGTTTTTGAAATCATTGTATTCGTTCTTGAAATCATTGTTAGCGTTCTTGAAATAATTGTTATTGTTCTTGAAACTACATTGTAATTGTTCTCGAAACCATTGATAAAACATTTAGCTCATATGAGTCACCCCAAAACAGTTGAAAACAGTAAAAGAGGGGAATAATGTACTCGCCTGGGAGTGCTTAGGAGTCTTGAACAACTACCAAGTAAGCTAGAGGAGTTCCGGAAATCAAACGGTACCTAATATAGGTAACTACATAATTAACCCGGACCTAAATCGGAAGACTGGGTAGCAGGAGGGTTTGTAAACCAAATGAGTGTAGGAACTCATATGATATGGTTTAACAAAGCCTACATACTAAATGAAACTTAACCTAAGTATTATCGACCCATCGCGACCCATTAAGGTAACTTATGCTACTTTAACGCGTCGTGCGCGTGAAACGCGTTCGGACCGTCTAACTAGCCCTATGACAAGTGTTATATGCCTAAACATGTTACATAATCAGTTATGTGACAAAGGTTTAGGTTACATATGCTTAATTACCAATTATACATGAAAAGGGTATTCTGGTAATTTACCTAAGGCATATGAACCACCTATCATACAACTACTCAAACGATGTGACCATAGGGTATAACCTCGGAAGGTTATTCCCTACCTACTATGGTCACCTAATGTATTTGGTCGGATCCTAATGATCGACCAAACTGGGTCGGGTTCGAGGTATAAGCGATTTATTAGATCGCTTACCCTACGACCCTAGACAACGTGGTAATCAGTAGGCATAGTGCCAAGGGACTATAACCATCGTGATTACAATCACGTTGCGAAGTTCAAACGAACTTCGCATTGACCATTACTGGTCAACGCTGAAAGTCAAACAAAGTTTGACTTTCTGACTCAAAAAGCAGTAAAATAAGGAAAAGAACGAAAGAATACTTACGAAGGGTCCCCGAATGCTAACCTCGATTCAAAAATCTCAGGTATGAAACAATAGTTTCAACTTAGAGTTTCTCAAATCAAAGTTCTAGTGATTTTAGCAATGGGGGTGGATGGGTATTTATAGGAATACCCGAACCGTTAAGATCGTTTCATGGAAAACGTGCCTTAATCCCATCCGTACATGTGTTGAAATGTCATGGTGTTTAGGTGTTTAAATTCCATCCATACATGTGTTGAAATGTCATGGTGTTTAGGTGTTTAAATTCCATCCATACATGTGTTGAAATGTCATGGTGTTTAGGTGTTTAAATTCCATCCATACATGTGTTGCAAAGTCATGGTGTTTAGGTGTTTAAATTCCATCCTTATCCGCTGACTAAGCATTGTTAGAATGTGTGGTTGTGAATTAAACAACGGCTAATACATCGAATCTGGTCCCGAATGCGAAAAACGATCCAAATGACGTGACGAATGGATTTTTCTTATGGCGAACACTAAAATAAAATATTTTAGTGCTTACATAAATTTTTGGATGTCCGGATGTATTCAGAACGTAAGTTATGCGCGAAAATGCAAACTTGTGCACTTTTTGACACTTTTAGTCACTGAATGACCCAAAAGTTTATTTTAGCACACCGAACCCCTCAAAGCCTATTTCTAAGCTATGTATAGGATATTTATGGTATGTTTAACTTATGGTCATGTTCCGGAAGGTCTGTTACAGTTCAAATTGGCATACTTTCGCAGTTTGTCAACTTTAGTCCCTGTAAGCGAGTTAACTTGTTTTCGGCATACCAAACCTTCCAAAACTTATTTCTAAGTTATGTAAAGGTTATTTAAGGTATGTTAAGCCTATTTCACTATTCCGGAGTGTTCGTTGCATTAAACTGGTTATATTTACGCATCGGTGCGCGTATAACCTTCCAGAAAGCGATTTAGAGTTTGAAATAGAACAAGAATTGATATGTGTAAATGATACACACATTTTTACAAATCCCAAGTATGAAATATAATATTTCATTGGTTTGGTATTTGTTTGATGGCCGTGGAGGCACAGGTGTTACAGTCTCCCCTACTTTAGGAAATTTCGTCCCGAAATTTATTTAGAGGAAACTTGTGAGAGCTTGAAAACATGAAGTTGAAAAGATCGAACAACATTGGTTAGGGTTCTTGAACTTCTAGGAACCTTAATAACATTATGCTTGCAATGTAAGAGGGACACTTATATACAAGTATATGAAGTGTCATTGGTGCGTCCACCGTACCTCCATTACATCGTTGTCATTTTGTTATTGTTGTCGCTATCGGTTCTTACACATAATAAATCTTACTGGGTTTCTGTGCACTAAATTTCATAATTATGTACGCGTCCATAATTAGACAATTCCTTGCCCAGTTCACACAGTCTATTTTATAATGTGTAGTGTGAAACCAAATGAACAATCCTGTGATGAGTGTGACTAGACCGCCATAGAATCCTTTTAATCAAATCATTAAATGATCTAAATAGACTATCAAGGAGTCTGTTCAGCTACATCACTAGATGTCGTTCTTTAACCAAATTGTGAATCAATCTTTTTTTTTTGACTAGACCACTAATGGGTCTCTTATGAATCATGGAGTAGTACTATATAATCCAAGGGTCTTAACTCTTACATAGAAGCCCATTAAGGATTTAAGGTAGTACCTTTTTGAATATCCTGCTACGAATCCCTCATATGAAGATATGAAAGATTCTGCGAGGATTTGGATAACGAATATCCAGAGTATTAAAAACACAAAAAAATGCATAAAAGAAAACATAAGATGAATAAACACATAGTCACATAATTGCATACTCGTTCAATCGCATAATCGTTCAATTTGACCTATAATTTGTTATCTTTGGACATGGGTATTTAAAGCATACCAGAAACCCAATCCGTGGATTTCCTTTGGCACTTTAAATATTTTCAAGAATCTAACTATGAAGATAGGAAGATCTTAAAAGGAATTCGGTTTGTCCTAATTGAGTTGTTTTGTACATTTTAAAGTGTACAAGGAATTCAATCAGGGTTCCGATGTCAACGAAGGTGTTGATCGTGATCGGCTCAGGACATGAATAGATCAAGATGTCATCAATAATAACAATGACGATCTGATCCAAAAAGGCTTGCAGACTCCATTTATTAAGTTCTTGAAGATGGCTGGAGTATTTGTCAACCTATAAGGCATGACTGTAAACTCGTAATGGCCATACTTCATGCAGAAAACCGTTTTGGGAATATCTTCTTCGAGAATACAAAGTTGATGATACCCAAAACGCAAATCGATCTTGGAAAAACATGTACGCTATGCAGTTGATCGGAGAAATCGTTGATTTAAGGTAGGGGGATATCGATTCTTGATGGTAAGCTTACTAGGCTTACGTTAATCGATATACATTCGAAAAGATCCATTTTTCTTTTCACAAGGAGAACAGGAGTTTCTCCAAGGTGAAAAGTTCGGACGGATGAATCCTTTATCAGACAACTCTTGAAGCTGTTTTGATAATTCTTGCATCTCGAACGGTGCAAGATGATAAAATACTTTAGATTTAAAAGAAACCAGTGTTTGAGGTTCTTAGGGAGATCTCAAGTGATCGTAAAAATGACAGAACCACACGAGTAGTTTTGTCTTTGTGTTGACATCACAAGGTTGAATCAAACATTCATACAATTGCATTAGTTAGAAAATAAAACCACAAATTTTTTTATTTATATAACAACCGCATTGTCTTTAAATGTTACAAGATACCAACCAGAGGAAAAACAAAATACTAATTGTTCACTCCTTCATCAATGAGTGCCTCATTGATGTTAAACACTCGACCACATGCTGGATTCACATTGACGTTGACATTCGCATTTGGGTTTGCGTTTGCGTTTGCATTTGCATTCACCAGTCTTGGGCAGTTGTGGCGGAAGTGACCAATCTCTCCGCAGTTGAAACATGAACCCAGTGGAAATCTCGCAGCATTCCCTTGAACCGGAGCTTGAACCTGAGCAGCCTGATTTTGTCCCAAACGACAAATCTTGGCCAAATGCCCAAGTTTACCACATGTCGTGCATTGCCAGCAAGCTTGTTGTACTGCGTGATGACCGTTGCAGCGTGCACAATAAGGTGCGGTACCGGCATATGCTTTCTTTGCAGGTGGCTGAGCTGGTTGGTTCCGCGGGTTCTGTGCAGTCTGTGCTGTAACAGCAAAACTTTGGGCACCCTTTCGCTTCTTTGATTTCTTTGACGTCTCACCTTCCTTACCCTTCTTGTTTTGGCCTTTCTTGCTATCCTCCTTGTCAGCTGACTGTTTCCTGCCCTTGTCACCCTTCCTGTGTAACTTGTTCTTCTGAATCTGCGACTCAGTCAATGTCGCTGATAACTCGATCGCCTGACGGAGTGTGGCAGGGTTACTACCAGTAAGGATGTCTTGTACCGAGTCAGGTAGGCCGTCGATGTACCTTTCGATAGCTATGTCAAGTGGGGTAACCATTGTAGGGCAAAGCAGACTCAGCTCCTCAAACCTATCAGTATACGCCCTGTGCTCACCACTATCTTGCTTCAACTCATCAAATTCCTTCTCCAAAGCTCGCTGCTCATGACGAGGACAGAATTCCCTCATCATCAGAGCCCTAAGTTCAGCCCAGGTCTGTGCGAGAGCAACTTCCGCACCTCGGTCTCTCATTACCCCATTCCACCATGTAAGAGCCCTCTTCTGAAACACGCTCGAGGAGAACTCGACCTTGCGATTATCCGGGCACTGCACGTGGCGAAAAGTATTCTCAATGCTTTCGAACCACTGAAGAAGCCCAGTTGCTCCTTCAGAACCACTAAACTTGAGTGGTTTAGCCTGGTTGAAATCCTTGTATTTGCATAGCACATTGTTGTTGTTGTTGGCTTGGTTCCATTGAGCAAAGAGGTTTGGGAATTGAGCAGCCATTTGCTGCGCAATGATTTCTGCCAGCTCGGCAGTCTCTATCTGGCTTTCGCGTCGAGGAGGCATTGTCTAAAAGAGGAAACATGAAAGGAAACGAGTGAGAGAATTTAGACGAAAAGAATGAGATGAAACAAATCTGATGAAAGCAAGGATAGTGGTCATTTGTTTGTTACTACAAAGCAACGAACGACCTTGGTGATTAGTCAAAGTAAATAGGTTAAAAATAATGTATCGCGAAGACATGCTCGCCTATAAGTGAACACTCATCCCAAGAATTCCCAGGTAAGCACAACTGGTCTCGCGTCTGATGAGATGTATACGAAGTGCTTGCCTAGACAGAAAACCCAGAATACAGGCATTCACCCTTCCAGTTTGCACGTGTTCACATTATTTAAAACCCAAAACCTTGACGAGATTTTGAAAATTCAAAGGGGTTCAAAACCATATAACAGAGGGTTCAAAACCTTACAATAGAGGGTACAAAACCTAGAAATTAATCATCCTAGAACAGATGATTAGTTTTCAAAGCGGTTTTGAAATTTATGTTCTTGTTGTGGTCGTCACCTAAGGATAGGTGACGGTATTGTTTTATGACTAAACGCAAGTAAACTCGCGTTAGGGTCCTAAGAAGGTTATAGACTAGGTCAAAGCATTACTAATTACTAATAACCTAATTCCCTATAACCATTGGCTCTGATACCATCTTTTCTGTCACACCCCGACCGCGTAAAACAACAAATCGCGGCGGAAACATCGGGGCGTGTTGCAACAGAATTAATGTTTCATAACCATGGATATCAAAAGTGTTTCGTTTTATTAAACATTGAGTAATTACATCGTCTGGAAATCTAAATACACTATTTAAACATAGTCTATCATTGTTATTGAGTCACTAAGGCCTTGTCCAGTCCTATGTGAGCATGCATCTTATCAATCGATATCATCCAACAATACCTGAAACATATGTGAAAACGAGGTCAGCAAAGAAATGCTGGCGAGTACATAGGTTTTGTGAAAATAAGATTCATGACTTCTGTTTAAGAAAATGTTTAGTCATGAACCTTGTAATTTGCTTTGTCTTTGTAAATCATTTGAAAAATAATAAGTTCGGATGATAAGTATAAATAAGAGAATAATGCATGATTAAATGAATAACCATGTAAATGAGTTTGCATAAGATAAGTTGTTTATAAATCAATGTCTTGTGAAAAGTATGTTATTTGTATAAAATGTTCTATGTCTCAAACTGAAATGATTCAAATAACGCTATGATATGTAATACCATACAAACACTTATATATAGGAAGTACCAGCGGCGTATCCACCATGTTTGTATCATATTACACACGCATCGTTACTTAATCACTTAACCAAACCAAACCAAACAATGTAAAATGTCTATGTTTAAATCAATTGTCAAATGTATATGTCAAATATCCATGTCAAATGTCTATGTCAAATATCCATGTCAAATGTCTATGTCAAATATCCATGTATGGCAAGTGAAATGTCTCAACTAAACCATATGCACAAAAACAAAGTATTGAAGTAAAACTTGGTTTAAATCAAAGTTATGTTTTGTGGAAAATACATGATCAAATGTCAATCATGTACAAATGTTTACCCAATCGTTAACCCATTTTGTAAAATCGTTCTAGTCGTTCTTGTTTTAATTGTGAAACTACTTTATGGTCGATTCTCTAATAACATTCAAACCTTCTTGACGCGTTCCTCGCTCCATCTCGCTCTCGCTCTCGTTCTTAACAAACCCTTACCAAAGGATAAGTTAATAATTACAGATTCAGTCGTTACCCACAACCCCCACACATAACAATGGGTGCAGTAAATAACGGGATTTGTCAGATCCTATGGTACCATAACCTAATACTGGTCGGCTTGATCATTGCTAATGAATGTCATCGGTCATGTAAACTACAACCAACAAGTTTGTTCACTTTTTGAAATTGTTATTAGTTTTTGAAATCATTGTATTCGTTCTTGAAATCATTGTTAGCGTTCTTGAAATAATTGTTATTGTTCTTGAAACTACATTGTAATTGTTCTCGAAACCATTGATAAAACATTTAGCTCATATGAGTCACCCCAAAACAGTTGAAAACAGTAAAAGAGGGGAATAATGTACTCGCCTGGGAGTGCTTAGGAGTCTTGAACAACTACCAAGTAAGCTAGAGGAGTTCCGGAAATCAAACGGTACCTAATATAGGTAACTACATAATTAACCCGGACCTAAATCGGAAGACTGGGTAGCAGGAGGGTTTGTAAACCAAATGAGTGTAGGAACTCATATGATATGGTTTAACAAAGCCTACATACTAAATGAAACTTAACCTAAGTATTATCGACCCATCGCGACCCATTAAGGTAACTTATGCTACTTTAACGCGTCGTGCGCGTGAAACGCGTTCGGACCGTCTAACTAGCCCTATGACAAGTGTTATATGCCTAAACATGTTACATAATCAGTTATGTGACAAAGGTTTAGGTTACATATGCTTAATTACCAATTATACATGAAAAGGGTATTCTGGTAATTTACCTAAGGCATATGAACCACCTATCATACAACTACTCAAACGATGTGACCATAGGGTATAACCTCGGAAGGTTATTCCCTACCTACTATGGTCACCTAATGTATTTGGTCGGATCCTAATGATCGACCAAACTGGGTCGGGTTCGAGGTATAAGCGATTTATTAGATCGCTTACCCTACGACCCTAGACAACGTGGTAATCAGTAGGCATAGTCCCAAGGGACTATAACCATCGTGATTACAATCACGTTGCGAAGTTCAAACGAACTTCGCATTGACCATTACTGGTCAACGCTGAAAGTCAAACAAAGTTTGACTTTCTGACTCGAAAAGCAGTAAAATAAGGAAAAGAACGAAAGAATACTTACGAAGGGTCCCCGAATGCTAACCTCGATTCAAAAATCTCAGGTATGAAACAATAGTTTCAACTTAGAGTTTCTCAAATCAAAGTTCTAGTGATTTTAGCAATGGGGGTGGATGGGTATTTATAGGAATACCCGAACCGTTAAGATCGTTTCATGGAAAACGTGCCTTAATCCCATCCGTACATGTGTTGAAATGTCATGGTGTTTAGGTGTTTAAATTCCATCCATACATGTGTTGAAATGTCATGGTGTTTAGGTGTTTAAATTCCATCCATACATGTGTTGAAATGTCATGGTGTTTAGGTGTTTAAATTCCATCCATACATGTGTTGCAAAGTCATGGTGTTTAGGTGTTTAAATTCCATCCTTATCCGCTGACTAAGCATTGTTAGAATGTGTGGTTGTGAATTAAACAACGGCTAATACATCGAATCTGGTCCCGAATGCGAAAAACGATCCAAATGACGTGACGAATGGATTTTTCTTATGGCGAACAGTAAAATAAAATATTTTAGTGCTTACATAAATTTTTGGATGTCCGGATGTATTCAGAACGTAAGTTATGCGCGAAAATGCAAACTTGTGCACTTTTTGACACTTTTAGTCCCTGAATGACCCAAAAGTTTATTTTAGCACACCGAACCCCTCAAAGCCTATTTCTAAGCTATGTAAAGGATATTTATGGTATGTTTAACTTATGGTCATGTTCCGGAAGGTCTGTTACAGTTCAAATTGGCATACTTTCGCAGTTTGTCAACTTTAGTCCCTGTAAGCGAGTTAACTTGTTTTCGGCATACCAAACCTTCCAAAACTTATTTCTAAGTTATGTAAAGGTTATTTAAGGTATGTTAAGCCTATTTCACTATTCCGGAGTGTTCGTTGCATTAAACTGGTTATATTTACGCATCGGTGCGCGTATAACCTTCCAGAAAGCGATTTAGAGTTTGAAATAGAACAAGAATTGATATGTGTAAATGATACACACATTTTTACAAATCCCAAGTATGAAATATAATATTTCATTGGTTCGGTATTTGTTTGATGGCCGTGGAGGCACAGGTGTTACAAAAATACCCTCCTAAGTGTTGGGAATTAAAAGGGTCACAAAAGGTACATCAAGGACACTAAACGGTGCAATTTAGCACTTTAACGAACCGGTATTTAACCGAACAACCGGACATTACCCGGAACATCAAAATATTACTAGAAGCATTGTTTTAATGTTTCTGAACTAGTTATGGTCCGCGAACACCATAACACCCCTTATAACATAATAACACATCAAGTCCCTAGACTTTACAATTGAAAACTTACTTGTTTATGAAATTAGAAATTGAAATTACACTTTGCCCCCCCCATTATTGTTTACGGTCACTATGGGGTGCCCCCCACCAAATATTTGCCAATATCCTACAAAATCCCATTTGATTTATTTTGATATTACTTGGATACTCTTAGATATTGTGTGATCTTTGAGATATGAGAAATCTTGCAAGCACTATAAAAGGACATCATCTTCAACATCACACTTCACATTCACCTCCTCCTCCTCTCTCCTCTCCCTACGGCCGTGAGCCACCCCCACAACCACCATCATCATTCAATCACATTCATCCATTCCAAGCTTAACATAAGGTGCTAGAAGGTGATTAACGAAGTGTGGAGCTTGTGGATCTTGAAGAACCTTCTCCATTTGCTTTTACCCAACCCATTTGTCATCTTCATCTTCAAGTGTTCTTCCCTAGCCCTTATGCTAGTAGTAAGCTCCTTGTAACTTGTTGCTTCATATTTTGTTGGTTAAAAGATGATGAACAATGATAAACTTGAAGAACACAAAAGAACATGATCATGATACTTTAACATAAGCTTAAACACATAAGAATACATGTTGAATATATTGATTTGCTTCTTGTTGATTGATTATTAGAGTTAGTGATACTACTAGATTGTGATTAAACACATGATCTAGTAAGTTAAAGTGATGATCTTGTGAAAGACCAAGATCATCATGCTTTATGTCTCCATGAACTTGAATAATGAAAGTGATCTTCATATGTAAAGATGGTTTAAACAAAATACAAATCTTGTAAATAGATGATTACAAAAATAATTTTCTCAAGAAACCAAGTTTATTTATGAGATTTACAAAGTCATGGTTTCTAAATAAACTAACCATATTTTTAGTTTTTAAACAAGACTAGAAACATGTTTGTAACAAGAAAAATACAAAAGAAATATTTTTAGAAAAATCATCTTACAAGTTGTTAATGTGACAACTGCCACTTTCGGGTAAGTTACTTACATTTAAAACAATGATTTACATTATACAAATATTCGGACTGCATGATTACATGATATACATCTTAGAAAACTCATGGGATATTCAATTATGATGCACATGATTCATTTCATTGGGTACATTTGAAATAGTGCAAACAATTCACCGAAACAATTAGAGTAGTGCCTAGTGAACTAGAGTGCTGACGAAAACTCCGGATCCGCAGAAAACATCTAAAATGACATCTTTAGGACTCGGATGAGAGTCCAATATCAATTATATGTTAAACCCTATATGGGAATACAAGAGTTCGGTTAATATTTTACCAATGCCCGGTAGCACTAAAAACTGTCCGAAATGCGCTAAAAGTGACCATTTCATGAATTTTCCGCAAAATTCAGCAATTGTAATTTTATTACAAGATGCAAAATAGATGTTTAGGCACCAATTTCATATGAAAATATTTATGGGATATCAATTTCGCACATAACGGAAACTTTTCTTACAACTTCCTTAAGTGTACCTTTCGACTATTTACTAGCGAAACGAGCGCTAAACATCTAGCCGAACTATATTTTGACACATGTAGCGAACTAGTGATCTTTATTTTAGGTCTTGTAGAGCTAGTTTATGGTCATTTCAAGTCGCGAAACATCTCGGAAAAATTGTAAACCCTAAACAACTTAACACTTACATCTTTCTATATAAATTCTAAGTCTTAAAAATAACTAAGTTATTTTTACCACATGAGACCCCCCCCCCCTCTTATAACCGTGAACAAGGGGTCCCACCCCCTTGTTTATGTTGGTAAAAAAAAAATAATATCTAGATATTATTTACAAGTGGATAGGAATGGTGATTATTTTCTAAACTTAATCACTAAGTAACTAACACTTTACCATTCACTTTTACACCTTATTATTTTTTTTCACACACAAAAGCTCTCATCATATTCATCCATATTACCAAGAACACTAAAAACCCACCTCAATTTTAGTCTTTTATTAGATGATTAACATGGGTTTCCAAGCAACATAAGGTGATTTAAGGCTTTTGGAAGCATAAGGAAGGGTTTTTCATCCATACCAAAGTGTTCTAACATCAATATCATCATATTCTTAGTCTTAATAATCTTCCAAGATCATCCCTAGCCTAGTGCTAGAAGTAAGCTTCTATATTTTTTTTTATACATATTATGTTATGATTGTTATTATAATTAATAATAACCATAGATAATCATACATAATGAACAAGAAAAATACAAAGAAGCAAAGATAAAAATCATGATATAATTATGTTTGTTTATATTGTGATTTAAGACTTGTGATATGCATATTTGATGTTGTTATGATGATTAGAATACAAATAAATTGTTAGAAGGTGTTTTAAAAATATGATCAAATAATCATACATGTTATGTTAAATGGTTTTTTAACATAAAGGGTTATATAGATGATCATAACCATTAATCTTGTGAAAGTATGTAGGGTTGTTATGTAAAAACAATACTTTCACAAGATTATAAATTGTAACATACAACTAAAGATTTTTACAAAAGTTGTTAAAACTAGAATTAAACTTGGTTTTTGACCTAGTTAACATATGAAAGGATCATGTTTAAAACCCTACATAATTTGGATATCATCTTGATAGTTTCATGATATAAAAAGTCTCATATGTTAAGTTAAAAGGTTGGTTAAATTGTTGGTGATTTGATAAAGAAAATGATATGTTTAATGAAACATGGTAAAGATAAAAATACAAATGTTATATGGCCAATTTTTATAAAAACTTTATTTTATAAAATAACAACATATTTGGCTAAACCTTTACAAGACTTAAAAAGATGTAAAGAATTCTTTTTATAAAAACAAAGTTAGTTATAAATATATATTTTTAGAAAATATATATTTAGGTGATTTAACAACTTATGTGTTATGTGATTAATTGATGGTATTAGTTATATTTATCAAATGAGGAACTTGAACATAATCACACGCATAAACACATGATAAATTACAAACAAAGTCTTACAAGACTTCACATAATTGCGCCTTAAAACGAGTTACGGACGATTAGAATAATCGGACACCAATTATGGTCAAAACGGACAACGGACGACTACATAAGTGAAATTGCCAATCCGGGGAGTTACTACGACGTTTAGACGATTTATCGACATGAAATATAAGTATTCTATCGATAACAAATTTCGGATGTTTATACACTTATAAACACTAGTATGTTTATTTACTAACTAGTATACTTAGTAAATTTTTATAAAAAGGATTTTATAAAAATAAATGGGCTTATTATTCTAGTGGGCTATTTTTATTACAAATGGGCTTAATATACTTAATAGACTATTTTTATAAATGGGCTACTTACACTTAATGGGCTTAGTTTTATTAATGGGCTTATCTTCATAATGGGCTTAACATAAACACATGGGCTAAGCCCAATACCAAACATATGGGCCAAGGCCCAACACTATTGAAGCCCAACACTATTGAAGCCCAACACTATTGAAGCCCAACACTATTGAAGCCCAACACTATTGAAGCCCAACACTATTCAGGCCCAACACTATTCAGGCCCAACACTATTTGAGGCCCAACACTATTTGAGGCCCAACACTATTGAGGCCCAACACTATTTGAGGCCCAACACTATTTGAGGCCCAACACTATTGAGGCCCAACACTATTTGAGGCCCAACACTATTTGAGGCCCAGCACTATTTAAGCCCAATAACTTGAAAACATGGGCTTGGCCCAATGATACTATTATTGGAAACACAACTATACAAGTGATACATACAAGACACGAGATTCAGCGGACGAGATCCGACTATACAACTCATACATCGAATACACAGTTATCGAACATTTGAACAACTCATACATCGAATACACAGTTAACGAACATTTGAACAACTCATACATCGAATACACAGTTATCGAACATTTGAACAACTCATACATCGAATAACCAGTTAACGAACAGTAAAGACATACAAGTCTTACATATACTCAAGACACAAGACTTGTACTCAAGTTCTTTTCAAAGACCGAAGTGTCTAACAAAAATAAGAACGTTTGTAGGTCGCCACGCTATTCAGGACGATCGCACGTGAGATCTTATTTACATCTATTTTCAGGACGCAATACAGTGAGTTCATGTTCCCCTATTCATTTAAATGTTTTACAACTATCGGGGAAGATACATGTTAAATCGTATGTTAAAGTTAGGGAATGAAACACCATAGATCATGTGCGAATTAGGGCCATACTATAAGCACCATTAATCCAGTTTGGACCAAGGAACAAAGGCTTAGATCTAATGGGTTTTGGCGAGCCCCACTCTTGGTCATGGACCCCTACGGAAGAGTGCGTTTGTGTCCCAGTCGATAGGAATCGGCATAAAATCGTCTAGGGTTGGTTTGCTTCCTAATTCGTCACACATATTAATGTCCTCGCGAAACATTAATGATCAACGATTTCATTGACGCTTTACATACTACATCATACATACAAATACATTTTATACAATTCACATGTTGTGGATACAGTTTATACATCATACATACAAATACATTTTATACAATTCACATGTTGTGGATACAGTTTATACATCATACATACAAATACATTTTATACAATTCACATGTTGTGGATACAGTTTATACATCATACATACAGATACATTTTATACAATTCACATGTTGTGGATACGGTTTATACATCATTCATACAGATACAGTTTATACAACTCACAATTTTCAGATACATCTCATACAACTAAACTGCATGAACTCGCTCAACTTTTGTTGATGTTTTCAAACTTAACATGTATTTCAGGAAATTAGTGGACCTGGCAGACATTTCAGTCAAGGAAAACAAGTATCAATACTCCATGCCAACTATTGAAGGGTTTGCCTGTTATATACCGCCTCTTTGCGGTGATATAGTGGTCAAAGTCTTGACATTTTAAGACTTACATTTTGATGTATAAAACGATGACAACTTATTTTCATTTGATGGTTTGTAACCAATACATTCAACTTATGTTGCATTCTTTTGGGAAACACATATGTAATGGCAATGGCAATGGAGTATGTTTTATTCATATAGTTTGTTCATGTACATCGATATTTATGCAATGAAAACCATACAGATCACACCTTGCGTTTCCGCTACGAGCGGGTGTGACAGATTGGTATCAGAGCATCGATTGTAGTGAACCAGGATTCTTTCTCGAGTCTAAGTCTACAATCACTAGGGATCTCTCACGAAAACCTCTTGTTCATGTTGAACAGATTATAAATAAAATTGGACAAGTCAAAAGGTTTTCATTGCATAAACATTTTTCAAGGTCCACTACAGCAAAAATTCATTTCACATAAATCAAGCGAGGACATTTCCATGGGTGAAGTCTATGAGAAACAGACACAATACATTAATAGACTACGTGCCTACAATACAATACATTATCAGTTTATGCATTATAAACAGTTTACTGATTCAGCTTATACAAGATAGAAATCCTTGATTGATAGGATTTACATGATTATATATATAGGTGGTTCATATATATGTTGCATGAAATATTTTGCCAAGAACAAAATACCTTCGACTTCAAACTCTATTATTATTCTTTACTCACACGGTGAAAATATCGACCTCATGTCTATTGCGGAGCTTATGGCGAACATGATTCCTAAGTGAAATCTTAAACTTAATTCCGTAAAATATGGTTGCTTTCTCGCGAATGCTGAGATGCCTGACCATGATAATGACGACGAAGCGAAGGTGGTAACCTTGGACAACAACTCCATTAGTGGGACGAGATCCATGTGACTCATACTAATCAAGGTGAATATACTCTTGTCCTTACAAGGAAGATGAAGTACTCATCTTGAAGGTGCCCCTTCAGTTGTTATTGTTACAGATTCTTTCCATTTCTATTCCATCTAACGCTGTGCTGTTTTGTGAGTAATGAAAACGGATGTTGACACGTGAACTATCACGAAGTTTCCTTCTATGTTGAAGGTATATAAACAATAGTGTCCTCTCTCTGACTGATCGCCTGCTCTGAACGAGAGAATGCTAGGGTGACCATGCAAGACAATTTATTATCACGGGGGCCCACGTAATAACAACTTGTAGTGCATGGAAATTCTGGTGGACTCTGCGGGTCAAGCTAATGATCACTATTCATTCAAAATTCTTAAGTTATTACTTGAGATTCAATTCTTCCTATCTAGTAAAACACGAACTGGGGGTGGTTAGTATAACACCCTACAATACAATACAATACAATACAATACAATACAATACAATACGGGAAGACGACACATATTTGTTCACACCTAACATTCGATCTATATCACGATTCAGTTGAGACTAGTCATTTAAACAAACAAAACGTGTTAGCTACTCATGGAGGATTTTCCTCAACATTCTTGAAATTCTTGAACATGGGTTGGTTCCAGGGTGTCTATGACACTTTATCCTACTTTACCTTACCTTACCTTATCATATTCAGTGGAAGTGATACAATAAATTCCGTTGTTTGACATTGTCTTTTCCAAGGAAAAGTATGGCATGAGCCATGCTGCAATTCCCTCATTGCATTCTATTCGACATTTTTTTTTAGATTCTAATAATCTTGCTAGAGCTCGTGAAACTCAAGCACTATTACCATAATTGTCACATGGACAAGTAAGACAAAGGATTTTCTCTATTTAGGATGATCGAGGTCCATAGAGTAGGGAATACATATTATATGGACGAAGACCACTGGTTGGTTTCCCCTCTTCAACGAATTATTTCTCTTTCCATTTAGACGTATGACCAATACATGCAAGAGGCATTACACCTTTTGGTTTTGGTTATCCACATTATCATTTATTCAAACATGTATGAACAATATGGTCTTGAGGTTTCCATGACCGATTGATTGTATTCTTCATTCTTGGGCACATGATAGACTTTATTTATTCAAATAAATGTCTAGATTCTTTTAATAGTGTGTATTAAAAAGATCATGGCGCCAAAAGAATCAATTGTTTAAGATAAAAGTTATGTGTTGAAAACTATTGCTTTTACACAAGACATGGTTTATACATGACATTGTTACGCAAGACATTGTTATACATATCATTTGATGTTGGTTTACACAAGACATTTTCGTAAATAACGAGACGTGTGTAATATGATAAAAGCATGGTGGATACGCCGCTGGTACTTCCTATATATAAGTGCTTATATTATATTGCATATCGTGGTGTTATTCAAATCTCTTCGACAAAGACAAGACATGACATTTTTGCACAAGACGCGACATCCTCTACACAAAACATAATATTCTATTTCAAGACATGATATATTTATACACTACATTTTTATTGGTTATTTATTTAACCATACATCATTCTTTTATATCATCTGATTTTCATATCTATTTTCATATGATTTTATAAAAGAACTCGATCATAACTGGAGCCAATGTTGATGGTTACACTTGATGCTTTCACGGTATCTCAAGGGTTGTTTCCATACTACGTAACACCCGAATTCAAACACCCTGAGTGTTACATTTTGGATTTAGCCTCGGAGATCCGAAGCATAACCGCATCATCCCTACCTACCTCGATCACTCAAACAATAACTCTCGCCATGAGAGAAATGAAGTCATGAGTACGTACACTCTACGATCATCATGTATCAATTTTATTAATACCAACACCGAGCTTAGCTATTGCTTTTAAATGTTAAGCATATACTCGAATTAGAGTCTTGTTGGACACACATTACTATATCAAGTTAGCTAATGGGGAATTAGCTGAGACATATCAAATCATTAAGGGCCACCGGTATGTATCCTATTCGTCAACATTTCACATCCATGTTATTTTATACAATTGGCAATTTTAGCTTCATCTCAACATTTCACATACATGAGTTTCATGGCTAGGGACGGGATTGTTCTAGCTACAATTAGGGATTGATTTATCCTACATCTAAACATAGGGATTGGGTTATCCTACATCTAAACATAGGGATTGGGTTGTCCTCTACATTTGTACAGTGAAGTCCTTACTACATAGAATTCAAAATGTACTTGGCCTAGAGTCAAGCAAGCTAGACGTCTCCTCATTCTTTAGAATTGGCAAAAAGTAAACTAGTCGAGTCTAGAGCTGAAATTCAATATCGATCTCTTCCCTGTTCAGTTGAGTATTTTCAAAGTAGTGGTTGACATGGATTGGCTATCCAATAATCGAGCCGAAGTCTTCTGTCATGAGAAGATCATTCGCTTACCACTACCGAACGAAGAGACATTTATTATTCATGGAGAGAAGCACGACACACCATTGCGGACTATAAAGTGTATGAAGGGTCAAAGTTGCTTACGGAAAGGTTGTATTACCTTTCTAGCACTTGTTATCGACAAGAAGGCCGATGGGCCTCAGATGACAGATATTCCTGTGGTAAAAGAATTCCCTGAAGTCTTTCCTAAAGACTTGCCAGGACTACCACCATATCGACAAGTCGAGTTTCACATCGACTTGGTACCGGGAGCTGCACCCATAGCCAAATCTCCATGTCGATTAGCACCTTCTGAACCTTGTAGTTGACCGAATAAGGATGTTGTGAGTTCATAACCCCCACTCTTTACCATTATACATCTTTATAAAGGTTTTGGGGGTGGAAAGACATGAAAGTTTCGCAAAACTGCACAACATTTCGATGAATGAAAAATTCATATTTCTAAACCATGTTACAAATAAATTTCCAACTAACTCAAATGGTTTATGAAAGGTTCTAGCTTCTACTCTAAGATAGACTTACGATCGGAGTATCATCAGTTACGAATTCAAGAGGAAAGCATACCGAAAACGGCTTTTAAGACTCGTTACGGTCATTACGAGTTTCTCGTTATGCCTTTTGGTTTAACAAATGCACCAGCGATCTTCATGGATTTAATGAATCGTGTGTGCAAGCCGTATCTCGACAAATTCGTCATAGTGTTTATTGACGACATATTGATATACTCTCGATCGACTGATGAACATGAGCAACATTTGAGAACCATTTTAGAGTTGTTAAAGACAATAAATTCGCCCCAAATCGAAAAACAAGATATAGCCTTACAACTTATTCTTAAGATTGGTGCATAGCATTTTACAATCTTATCATTATCCGACGATACCGATGACTCTGTTGTAGACTATGATGCTTCGCATCATGGATTGGGTTGCGTACTCGTGCAACGTGAAAAAGTTATTGTGTACACGTCGTGCCAATTAAAAAGTTCACGAGAAAAACTATACCACTCACGAATTAGAGTTAGGCGTGGTGGTATTCGCTTTAAAATTATGGCGACATTATTTATATGGTACTCAATGCATTATTTTCACGGATCATAAAAGTCTTCAACACATATTCAACCAAAAAGAATTAAATATACGTCAACGATGTTTTTTTTTTTTTTGAATTGTTGAACGACTATGATTGTGAAATAAAGTACCATCCGGGCAAGGCAAATGTTGTAGCAGACGCCTTGAGCCGCATGGAGCGAGTTAGAATACTGAGAGTTTAAGCATTAGAGAAGATGATTCACAAGCGCTCAAGGAAGAGCATATTCAACTAGAAACACTTCAAGGCATGAAGGAACAATTAGTGCCGAAAGATGATGGAACTTTATACTTTATGGGTTGAAATTAGGTTCCATTCTTTTGCGGCCTTCGAGATGATATTTTGAGGAAGCACATAGGCCTAAGTAGTGAAAGAATACTACTGGTGGCCTAACCTCAAAAGTGATATCGCGACTTATATCGGAGAATGCTTGACTTGCGCGAGAGTAAAAGTCGAGTAGCAAAATCCCTCGGACTTGTTACAACAACCCGAGATTCCCGTTGGTAATGGGAACAAATATCGATGTACTTCATTACGAAGTTACTCAGGACCTCAAGAGGTCACTACATGATATGTGTAATCATCGATAGACTAACAAAGTCCACGCACTTCTTACCGATTTGGTAGAAGGATAATACTGAGAAACTAGCAGAACTCTATCTCAAAGAAATAGTGGCTCGTCATGGAGTGCCTATTTCAATCATTTCGGACCAAGACGGTCGTTTTATTTCTAGCATTTGGAAATCATTTCAACAGGCCTTTGGATCTCATTTGAATCTAAGTACGGCCTTTCATCCACAAACTGACGGCCAGAGCGAACGGACAATCTAAACACTCGAAGATATGCTTCGTGCATGTGTTATAGATTTAGGCGGCAATTGGGATACTCATCTACCTTTAGTTGAGTTTTCCTACAAAAACAGCTACCATATTAGTATACAAGCTGCACCGTTTGAAGCTCCTTATGGTCGAAAATGTCGCTCTCCGCTATGTTAGGCGGAAACAGGCGATAGTCAATTTACTGGTCCGAAACTAGTCCAAGAGACTACGGATAAAAATTTCCAGACCCGAGACCGGATCAAGGCGGCTCGCGATCGACAAAAGAGCTACGCAGATAAAAGACGAAAACCATTATCTTTCGAGGTGGGAGACAAAGTCTTGTTGAAAGTCTCGCCTTGGAAAGGCGTAGCGAGGATCAGTGAACGTGGAAAGCTTAACCCACATTACATTGGACCATTTGAAATCATAGAAAAGATTGGCACTGTTGCCTACAAGTTGAAGTTACCAGATGAACTTAACAGTATGCACGACACGTTTCATGTGTCGAATCTTAAATAGAGTCCAACACAAGCAACCGTTATCATTCTATTCACATTGACGACAAACTCCAATTCACTAAAGAACCTGTTGAAGTCATGGACTGTAAAGTCTAGAAATCATGGAGGAGTCGTATCAAATTATTAAAATGTACGTTGGAACTCTAGACACGGACCCGAGTATACTTGGGAACGTGAACATTAAATCAAAGCCAAATACTCTCACCTGTTCGAGTAGTCTCCTGTATAGGATGACTCAGCTTGAATTTCGGGACGAAATTCTCAATAACAGGGGGAGAATGTGACAACTGCCACTTTCGGGTAAGTTACTTACATTTAAAACAATGATTTACATTATACAAATATTCGGACTGCATGATTACATGATATACATCTTAGAAAACTCATGGGATATTCAATTATGATGCACATGATTCATTTCATTGGGTACATTTGAAATAGTGCAAACAATTCACCGAAACAATTAGAGTAGTGCCTAGTGAACTAGAGTGCTGACGAAAACTCCGGATCCGCAGAAAACATCTAAAATGACATCTTTAGGACTCGGATGAGAGTCCAATATCAATTATATGTTAAACCCTATATGGGAATACAAGAGTTCGGTTAATATTTTACCAATGCCCGGTAGCACTAAAAACTGTCCGAAATGCGCTAAAAGTGACCATTTCATGAATTTTCCGCAAAATTCAGCAATTGTAATTTTATTACAAGATGCAAAATAGATGTTTAGGCACCAATTTCATATGAAAATATTTATGGGATATCAATTTCGCACATAACGGAAACTTTTCTTACAACTTCCTTAAGTGTACCTTTCGACTATTTACTAGCGAAACGAGCGCTAAACATCTAGCCGAACTATATTTTGACACATGTAGCGAACTAGTGATCTTTATTTTAGGTCTTGTAGAGCTAGTTTATGGTCATTTCAAGTCGCGAAACATCTCGGAAAAATTGTAAACCCTAAACAACTTAACACTTACATCTTTCTATATAAATTCTAAGTCTTAAAAATAACTAAGTTATTTTTACCACATGAGACCCCCCCCCCCTCTTATAACCGTGAACAAGGGGTCCCACCCCCTTGTTTATGTTGGTAAAAAAAAAATAATATCTAGATATTATTTACAAGTGGATAGGAATGGTGATTATTTTCTAAACTTAATCACTAAGTAACTAACACTTTACCATTCACTTTTACACCTTATTATTTTTTTTTCACACACAAAAGCTCTCATCATATTCATCCATATTACCAAGAACACTAAAAACCCACCTCAATTTTAGTCTTTTATTAGATGATTAACATGGGTTTCCAAGCAACATAAGGTGATTTAAGGCTTTTGGAAGCATAAGGAAGGGTTTTTCATCCATACCAAAGTGTTCTAACATCAATATCATCATATTCTTAGTCTTAATAATCTTCCAAGATCATCCCTAGCCTAGTGCTAGAAGTAAGCTTCTATATTTTTTTTTTATACATATTATGTTATGATTGTTATTATAATTAATAATAACCATAGATAATCATACATAATGAACAAGAAAAATACAAAGAAGCAAAGATAAAAATCATGATATAATTATGTTTGTTTATATTGTGATTTAAGACTTGTGATATGCATATTTGATGTTGTTATGATGATTAGAATACAAATAAATTGTTAGAAGGTGTTTTAAAAATATGATCAAATAATCATACATGTTATGTTAAATGGTTTTTTAACATAAAGGGTTATATAGATGATCATAACCATTAATCTTGTGAAAGTATGTAGGGTTGTTATGTAAAAACAATACTTTCACAAGATTATAAATTGTAACATACAACTAAAGATTTTTACAAAAGTTGTTAAAACTAGAATTAAACTTGGTTTTTGACCTAGTTAACATATGAAAGGATCATGTTTAAAACCCTACATAATTTGGATATCATCTTGATAGTTTCATGATATAAAAAGTCTCATATGTTAAGTTAAAAGGTTGGTTAAATTGTTGGTGATTTGATAAAGAAAATGATATGTTTAATGAAACATGGTAAAGATAAAAATACAAATGTTATATGGCCAATTTTTATAAAAACTTTATTTTATAAAATAACAACATATTTGGCTAAACCTTTACAAGACTTAAAAAGATGTAAAGAATTCTTTTTATAAAAACAAAGTTAGTTATAAATATATATTTTTAGAAAATATATATTTAGGTGATTTAACAACTTATGTGTTATGTGATTAATTGATGGTATTAGTTATATTTATCAAATGAGGAACTTGAACATAATCACACGCATAAACACATGATAAATTACAAACAAAGTCTTACAAGACTTCACATAATTGCGCCTTAAAACGAGTTACGGACGATTAGAATAATCGGACACCAATTATGGTCAAAACGGACAACGGACGACTACATAAGTGAAATTGCCAATCCGGGGAGTTACTACGACGTTTAGACGATTTATCGACATGAAATATAAGTATTCTATCGATAACAAATTTCGGATGTTTATACACTTATAAACACTAGTATGTTTATTTACTAACTAGTATACTTAGTAAATTTTTATAAAAAGGATTTTATAAAAATAAATGGGCTTATTATTCTAGTGGGCTATTTTTATTACAAATGGGCTTAATATACTTAATAGACTATTTTTATAAATGGGCTACTTACACTTAATGGGCTTAGTTTTATTAATGGGCTTATCTTCATAATGGGCTTAACATAAACACATGGGCTAAGCCCAATACCAAACATATGGGCCAAGGCCCAATAATATTGAAGCCCAACACTATTGAAGCCCAACACTATTGAAGCCCAACACTATTCAGGCCCAACACTATTCAGGCCCAACACTATTTGAGGCCCAACACTATTTGAGGCCCAACACTATTGAGGCCCAACACTATTTGAGGCCCAACACTATTTGAGGCCCAACACTATTGAGGCCCAACACTATTTGAGGCCCAACACTATTTGAGGCCCAGCACTATTTAAGCCCAATAACTTGAAAACATGGGCTTGGCCCAATGATACTATTATTGGAAACACAACTATACAAGTGATACATACAAGACACGAGATTCAGCGGACGAGATCCGACTATACAACTCATACATCGAATACACAGTTATCGAACATTTGAACAACTCATACATCGAATACACAGTTAACGAACATTTGAACAACTCATACATCGAATACACAGTTATCGAACATTTGAACAACTCATACATCGAATAACCAGTTAACGAACAGTAAAGACATACAAGTCTTACATATACTCAAGACACAAGACTTGTACTCAAGTTCTTTTCAAAGACCGAAGTGTCTAACAAAAATAAGAACGTTTGTAGGTCGCCACGCTATTCAGGACGATCGCAAGTGAGATCTTATTTACATCTATTTTCAGGACGCAATACAGTGAGTTCATGTTCCCCTATTCATTTAAATGTTTTACAACTATCGGGGAAGATACATGTTAAATCGTATGTTAAAGTTAGGGAATGAAACACCATAGATCATGTGCGAATTAGGGCCATACTATAAGCACCATTAATCCAGTTTGGACCAAGGAACAAAGGCTTAGATCTAATGGGTTTTGGCGAGCCCCACTCTTGGTCATGGACCCCTACGGAAGAGTGCGTTTGTGTCCCAGTCGATAGGAATCGGCATAAAATCGTCTAGGGTTGGTTTGCTTCCTAATTCGTCACACATATTAATGTCCTCGCGAAACATTAATGATCAACGATTTCATTGACGCTTTACATACTACATCATACATACAAATACATTTTATACAATTCACATGTTGTGGATACAGTTTATACATCATACATACAAATACATTTTATACAATTCACATGTTGTGGATACAGTTTATACATCATACATACAAATACATTTTATACAATTCACATGTTGTGGATACAGTTTATACATCATACATACAGATACATTTTATACAATTCACATGTTGTGGATACGGTTTATACATCATTCATACAGATACAGTTTATACAACTCACAATTTTCAGATACATCTCATACAACTAAACTGCATGAACTCGCTCAACTTTTGTTGATGTTTTCAAACTTAACATGTATTTCAGGAAATTAGCGGACCTGGCAGACATTTCAGTCAAGGAAAACAAGTATCAATACTCCATGCCAACTATTGAAGGGTTTGCCTGTTATATACCGCCTCTTTGCGGTGATATAGTGGTCAAAGTCTTGACATTTTAAGACTTACATTTTGATGTATAAAACGATGACAACTTATTTTCATTTGATGGTTTGTAACCAATACATTCAACTTATGTTGCATTCTTTTGGGAAACACATATGTAATGGCAATGGCAATGGAGTATGTTTTATTCATATAGTTTGTTCATGTACATCGATATTTATGCAATGAAAACCATACAGATCACACCTTGCGTTTCCGCTACGAGCGGGTGTGACAGTTAATGACTAAATCTTTTAGTAAAGTGATTTACAAACAAATAACCATGTTTTTAAGGGTAACCAATCCTACTAAATAACATGGTAAGTTACTACAAGTTTTTACAAAAAACTTCAAGTTCATGATATAGTGTAATATACTTGATTATGACACTCGGTAAGTGTTAAATGAGTTGTTGATTGTTGTGATGATTTTAAAAGAAAGTAAACACATGTTTTGAAAACATGGGTAACCTCTATTTTTAGGGGAAACCATGTCAAAATTTCTATAAATTTTGACACTTAGAAAAATATAAGTTTTGGTGAAACTTATTCCCTAAAAATGTACTTAAAAATATTTACCAAGGTTTCCCTAATCTTTATGTAAACTTTAAGTTAAGAAATGATGATTTCTTCAAGATAAAAATTTGATATTAAGTATGTATATTTTTGAGGAAAATATATATATTTATTGATCACCAAATTTTGTGCTAAGTGTATGTAGTATGTATTATATGTAATAGTGTGTTAAGACTTGAAAATACACTAAATACTCCTACGGAGTAAAAATACAAAATACACATACAACATGCTTAGACAAATACAAGAGAATATATTTATGAAAATATATTACTTGATAGATTAAATAACTTGGACAAGTTATGAACATAAAATGAAGTTTTGGACAAAATACATAACTCGGGTGAAAAATACAAGATACTTATATTTATTTTTGAGAAAATAATGTAAGTAAGATACATAGTTAAAAACATAAATTATTTTTAACGCAAGAACAAATACATAAAAGATGGTGACTTGTACTTGTGCGATACAAGTCTAGTGACTAACGTTAATAAAACACGTATAGGTCACGACGCTATATAAGCAAACCCGGTGAAGTTTACGGCGCAAGAAACGCAAAGTTGTGAGTTCATGCTCCCCCTTTTCTTTTAACTGTTTTCAGTTTTATAACTTCGGGGGTGAAATACATGTTACAAATGTTACAATGTTTACAAATGGTATGATGGATACCAGAATTGAGGAATGATACGAGAAACCGTGTCACGGATAGGGTACCATAAGCACCATTAATCGTGTACATACTAAGACCGCAGAACAAAAGGTTAGATCTAATGGGTTTTTGGGTAGCCACACTCTTGGTGAAAACTAGTACCAAGTAGTGCTTTTGTGTCTCCGTCGTGAATCAATAACTAGAAAAATGCCTATGGTTTGGATGCTTCCTATGTCGTGTCACATGTTAATGGCCTTGCAACCCATTAACAACCTAGATACATACATAAATACTTGATTTATACAAGATACATACCATGTTTTCATACAAAGTATACAAACGTTCAATACAAGAACTGCATGAATTCACACCAACATTATGTTGACGTTTTTCCAAAAACTCACTTGTATTTCAGGTAACTAAAGTGGATGTGCGCGCGGTCATACTCTTTCTCATGGATGTTGCTTATGTTTTATCTTTGAATAAAGTTGTAAACTTTTCAGACAATATGCTATCTTGTGATGTAAACACTTAAACCATGTTTTCAGTTATGTAATGTTTGGCATTTGAAGTTATTTTTACGAACATGTAGTATGTTTACTTTTCGTATGCAATGAGAACCTTTCATGATCACACCTCGTGCTTCCGCATTAGAAAGGGGTGTGACAGATTGGTATCAGAGCTGCGATTGTAGTGAACCAGGATTCCTTCTCGAGTCTAGTCTACAATCTTTAGGATCCTTTCACGAAAACAATTTTTCAAAGAGTTTTCATTGCATAAAACTTTCCGCGACATCCACTACCTGAAACTGTTTACAAGGAGTCAAGTAAAGACACTAGACTTAGGGTGCACTGTCACGGCCCCCGGCCCGGTTTGACCCGGTCCAGGAGCCGTGGGACAGAAACCCCGTGGTGTTTATTTAATGTGGCAGCGGAATTATTAACAGGATCGTTAAAACTTGAAAATACCCGTTTATTTTATTTCATAACTTGGGATAAACCCCGTAATTTACAATAAGGTGATTTCACTGGGAAACCCCTATTTTACAAAAACATGTTTCTTTATTTAATCGAGCCACTTCTTCAAGCGTATAATGCTACACGGCACTTTTTCCTGAATCACAGCAGGTCACCTGAAACATGTTTTAAAAAGGTTTTGTCAGCGGGGAAATACTGGTGAATCATTCATTTTGCACAAAACGACCCATTGTTATAATATACAGTATTAAGGGCGATTACATTGTTTATATATCAATCAATTACCCAACGGTATTTGTCACTCGACTCATTTCTGTGACTATGGTCATATCACCCATTGGCTAACCCGTTGTCCAACGGTGACGGTTATCAAGTAATGTATACAAAACCCCACATACCGGCTGTAATTGAAGACTACAAAGACTTAATCCCTGTAATTATAACTTTGAAAACGACATGATTTTTGAAAGCAAATTTGATAAAAAGAGAATGACTCACCTTGCAGATTTAAACGGGCAGAGTTTTAGCCTACTCATTAGCCTTGTAACCTAATTTAAATAACAATGCACACGAACTAGGTCAGTAACTAATACAGCATTTACGATAACTCACGAGAATAAACCCTCACAACGAATGACAAAGTGCAATACTTAAACATCCATCGAATTCATGACAAATGACAAAGTATAGCCCTAATTTGGGCATCACTTAAACATCCATCGGATAGTTTCAATCGATTGGACATTGAATCGTAATAGCGATCGAGTTAATACCCTGTATCGTAGCAGCGCCTCCCTAATAGAAATTATGATTTTGGGCAGTGTATCTTCGTTTTTGATCAAAGTTTTCGACACCACTGAACTGCTCATGATCCAACCTATTTATAGCTGATTTTTGGGGTTTACGCGGCCCGCGTAAGCCCCCTCTTGATCTTACGGGGCCCGCGAGGGCCACCTAGTCGTAGACTAGGGCTAGCTGTCACCGGTAGGCCTGCCTCATGGCTGCCACGTGGCATGTTCACATCTTCGGTGAATTGATGAGTTGTCGAGGCCCGCGTAAGAATATGCTTACTCTTACACGGCCCGCGTGAAATCCAAAACCTTGATTTCTTCGTTTTTCATCATTAGGGTTTCAGGGGTCCGGGTTTTCACTTACGGGTCGTTTTGGGATATTTTTGAAGGTCCTTACATCCTCCCCACCTTATTTAGAATCTCTTCCTCGGGATTTATTGAAATAAGTGAGGATACTTTCGCTTCATCTCTGATTCCAGCTCCCAAGTATACTCGGGTCCTCTTTTCGACTCCCACTTAACTTTAACTAGTTCCAATCTTTTGTGTTTGAGAAACTTGATCTTTCTGTCTTCTATTTGAAGCGTTTTCTCTACAAACTTCAGCTTTTCATTTACCTCTATGTCTTGAAGAGGTACTACCAGTGATTCGTCATATAGACATTTCTTGAGATTGGATACATGAAATACGTCATGTACTCCAGCTAGCTCCTCTGGTAGTTGTAAGCGGTAGGCGACCGGTCCTATGCGTTGAATTACTGGGAATGGTCCTACATATCTTGGACTTAGCTTTCCCTTCTTCCCGAATCGAACTACTCCTTTCCAAGGAGAAACTTTCAAGAGTACTCTGTCTCCAACTTGGAATTCTTACGGCTTGCGTCGATTGTCTGCATAACTCTTCTGGCAATCTCGAGCTGTTTTCATTCTTTCCTTGATTTGAGTGATCTTGTCAGTAGTTTCTTGCACTATTTCAGGACCTGATAATTGACTTTCTCCTATTTCTGCCCAGAAACTGGAGTTCTGCATTTTCTTCCATACAGTGCTTCGAATGGGGCAGCTTCTATGCTTGTATGATTCCTATTATTATAGGAGAATTCAATTAAGGGTAGGTGGTCATCCCAATTTCCACCAAAATCTATCACACATGCCCTAAGCATGTCTTCCAGGGTTTTGATTGTCCTTTCACTTTGTCCGTGTGTTTGAGGATGGTATGCAGTGCTTAAATTTAGTCGGGTTCCCATTGCTTCTTGGAAACTTGTCCAGAAATGGGAAGTGAAACGACTATCCCTATCTGATACAATGGAGAGTGGAACTCCATGTAAGGATACTACTTCATCTACATACAACTTGGGCAACCTTTCCATGCTAAAGGTTTCTTTCATGGGTAGAAAATGAGCTGATTTGGTTAATCGATCCACAATTACCCAAATCGCGTCATTGCCTTTTCTGGTTTTGGGCAACTTAGTAACAAAGTCCATGGTTATAAGTTCCCATTTCCATTCCGGCATTTCTAATTATTGTAGTAGACCTGAGGGTTTCTAGTGTTCTGCCTTAACTTGTGAACAAGTAAGACACTTAGAAACGTATCTAGCTATGTCCTTTTTCATTGCTATCCACCAGAAGCTATTCCTTAAATCTTGGTACATTTTATTGTTACCAGGATGCATAGTATACCTAGATTTATGGGCTTCCTATAAAATTTTATTTCTTAATTCTCCTTGCTTAGGTACCCATATCCTTTTCTTGTGGAATCTCCAAATTCTATCAGCTCCTTCTTCTAATTCTTTTATCCGTCCTTTCATTCCTTCAGCATCATCCTTGATTGCTGTTTCCTGAATATTCTTCAGTTGTTCCATTAAATCTAACTGTAGATTTAATCTAAGAGCACGAGCTCGCTTTTGCTTTTCATGATACTTACGACTTAGGGTATCTGCAACTACATTTGCTTTTCCTTCGTGATATTGAATATCACAGTCGTAGTCACTTAGGATTTCCATCCATCTTCTTTGCCTCATATTTAATTCTTTTTGCCCAAATATGTATTTTAAACTCTTATGATCTGTATAGATAGTAAATTTACTTCCATACAGATAGTGTCTCCAAATCTTAAGGGCAAAAATTATGGCTCCTTACTCTAAGTCATGAGTCGTATAGTTTTCCTCGTGCTTTTTCAATTGCCTTGAGGCATACACAATTACCTTTTTGCGTTGCATTAGCACACATCCTAATCCTAGCTTAGAAGCATCACAGTAAACTTCAAAATCTTCTGTTCCTTCCGGCAAGGCTAGAATTGGGGCGTTCGTTAATCTTTGCTTTAAAATCTTAAAAGCCTCTTCTTGCCTAGGTCCCCATTCAAACTTAACTGCTTTACAGGTTAGCTTAGTTAATGGCACAACGATCTTAGAAAAATCCTTAATAAAGCGCCTATAGTACCCAGCTAATCCTAGAAAACTTCTAATTTCCATAGCTGATTGCGGGACCTTCCATTTGGTGATCGCTTCTATCTTAGCAGGATCTACGTGAATACCTTCGTGATTCACCATGTGACCTAAAAATTGTACCTCTTACAGCCAAAATTCACACTTCGAGAATTTGGCGTAAAGCTTTTCTTTTCTTAACAGAGTTAAGAGTGCATGTAAATGTTCACAATGTTCCTCCTTACTTTTGGAATAAATAAGTATATCATCGATGAAGACAATTACAAATTTATCCAAGTACGGTTTACAGATCCTATTGATCATATCCATAAATGCTGCCGGAGCATTTGTTAATCCAAAGGGCATGACTGTAAACTCGTAATGACCATACCTAGTTCTAAAAGCAGTTTTAGGTATGTCTTCTTCTTGTACCATCAATTGATGATATCCAGAGCGCAAGTCGATCTTAGAAAAATATCTAGCTCCTTGGAGTTGATCAAAAAGATCATCGATCCTAGGTAATGGGTATCGATTTTTAATTGTAACTTTATTCAATTCCCTATAATCGATACACATTCGCATCGAACCATCCGTTTTCTTTACGAACAACACTGGTGCTCCCCAAGGGGATGAACTAGGTTGTATGAATCCTTTACTTAGTAATTCATCTAATTGCCTTTTCAATTCTAGCATTTCGGTAGGTGCTAACCGATAAGGTGCCTTGGCTATCGGTGTAGTTCCAGGAATTAGATGAATCCTAAATTCTACTTTCCTATTTGGTGGTAATCCAGGTAGTTTTTTCTGGGAATACATCCGGGTAATCTGATACTACCGGAATTTCAGTGGCTTTCGTGGCTTATCTCCTGTAATCACCACTAGTTCTCATGTGGGTGTATGAATTTCTATGGAATTCTTATCACATAGGATTCGAGCATGGTTGGCTACTAACCAATCCATTCCTAACACCACATCGAATCCAGCTAAATTCATAGGTAACAAGTTTGCAGAAAATTTATGACCTGACAGTTCTATAATTTCTTTTTACAAAACCGTATCTATGTTGACAGAATTTCCATCTGCGGTTTCTACCGTAAAAACTTGCCTAAGTTTCGTTAATGGTAGCTTAAGAGCTTGGCAGAATGAAGTATTTATAAAACTTTGGTTTGCACCAGAGTCAAATAATACTTTCGCATAGACGTTGTGAACTAGGAACGTACCAGCTATCACGTCAGGGATTAGTTCTGCTTCCTGAGTAGTCAACTGGAAGGCTCTTGCGTTTTTCTTGGTAGTTCCTTCTGCAAGTTTAGCCTTGTTATCTGCTGGTTTGACCAATTTAGGGCATTCTGGTTTGAAATGCCCAGCTTCTCCACAGTTATAGCAGACCCTTGTTTTCTTTCTGCAATCTTCTTCACGATGTCCTACAACTTTGCAGAAGTTGCAGGTTTCATTACATTTTCCGAAATGTTTCTTTCTGCAGTTCCCGCAGAACGGAGGAGTGGAAGATTGCCCAGTTCCTCTCTTCTTGAAATTGCTATTATTACCCACATGAAATCCTTGGGTAATTTTCTGAGCCAATTCGTTTTTCCTATTTTCTTCTCGCGTACGCACTAGTCCGTCAGTCAAAGTGTTGGCTAGTTCCACCGCATCATCGATCGTGCAGGGTCTCGCAGCTTTGACAATATCATGAATCTTGCTAATTAAACGCCAAATGTAGCGAGATATAAGTACCGGCTCTGGCGAAGCCAGAGTAGGCACAATTCGAGCATATTCGAAAAACTTCGAAGTATACCCTCGACAATCAACATTCACCATTCGGTGACTCAGGAACCTATTCGCCATCTGCTCTTTTTCATATTCTAGGCATAATTTTATTTCCACCAGACGCTTAAACTCCTCCCAACTCATGGCATAGGCCATGTCACTTCCCTTAGCTTGTAACACCGTGTTTCACCATTCTAATGCTTCTTCCTTGAAAAGGTGAGAAGCATACATGACTTTATCCTCCTCGACACATTTACTTATTTTGATTACTGCCTCAGTTTTCTCCAACCAACGCAGTGCTGCAGTCTCCCCTTCATTGCCTGCGAACTCGACAGGTTTACAGGCAAGGAATTCCTTGTAAGTGCAACCAGGCGTTGCAGCTTTCATCCTTTTGAAAATTGGGGCTTGCAGTACATCATTATCATTATTATTAATGTTACCGTCTCCGTTTATGCTATTACTGAAGTTGTCTTCATGAGTACGTTTACTAGGAATAATTTGGTTCAACTGGATTTCGAGCAGCAGCAAGGATTGCTGGAATAGCATTGGCTATTCCCTGAGCAACGATATTCTCGATATCTTGCCTATTCAGAAATTGATCTTCATGGTTTTGTTCAGATTGGTTAACTTCATTAACGGGTTCATTACCAGCGTGTTCCATATGGTAATTGATATATATAAGTGATTAGTAGAAAATAATTAACAACTAAACATAACAAAACAATCGCACATAATCACATTGACACGTATAGCCAAAATTGTCGATTTTTCGACTTCCATTATATTATAGTATGCTTCCGTACACACCCGTTATCTTACAAAAGTTTTATTTTAAGTTATTTTACAGGATTATACTTTTACTACTATTATTATTATTATTATTTAGTTATTATACAACCACAACTACGCCATCATTATCCGCTAGCATCTCAGAAGCGACGTTCCCTCTCGTCGTACTTCCAAGAGATCTGTTCTCCCACCTCCTGGATTTGATTCCCTGCGTCCACCAGCTCCTCGCCAAAATGGCGGAGTTCAGCCAAGTTCTCATTGCTCATTGGTGGGTTTGGTGCAGGCTCGGGGTTAAACTGAGGGAGAAAGGTGTAAGGGTTGTTTAAAAGATTCTGGAACTACCAATCATTGGTCCACCATTCTTCCATTTCTCCTAGAGGTCGGGTGTTGACAAGGGGATCTGGAATGGCCGGTTCCAAATTCACTGGAAGTTGGGTTTCAGCAGAGTAAGTAAAGAGGTTTTCATTGACAGGCTTAAGGATATCACAGTCTGCCAGCATGCGATCCAACTCTTCCCACATTGGCATTTCCTCGGCTTGCCTGGAGCTTTCCCCCATCTCTATTCCTTTTCCTTTATCCATGGGGTCCCCCGTCTTGGCAACTTTCTTAGTTGCTGGTTTCTTCCTGCGTATACGCCTCCAGCCCACGAATCTTCTTTTCTTTTTCGGCTTTGGTTTTTCCGGAGGTTGAGCTTGGAATTCCATAGGTTCATCAGTGTCGGCACAATAACCGGTAAAGTCTTTGGAAACTCCCACTTTAACAGAATAGAGATTGAGATTTTGAAGAGCTTCAGATAACTCATTCATGCTGTTTAGCATATATGCAGAAATGCACACAAAATTCTAAGTTAAAATTTTGGTAACTAGAATTATAGAATGGTAATTAGAAAAATTAAGTATTAATTACAAATATCTAATACAATTAAAAAATTGATTAAAACAAAATATTACGATTTTTATATATATCTATTACAAATTACAACTGAAATTCAAATATACTAGGGGTTGTGCATTCATAATTTATTTTAATCTATCTTGGAATATTCTGTGCAACATGCCTTTATTCTATCTTCTCTTACTAAGTTGTTTATCTAATGGGCAAAGTTTCTTTAAAGTTTCTGGATCGTAGGTGACATAGGTGCTGGTACTGGTCTGGCGATTCAACTATAAGTTAACATTTACTGCTTTAGTGGCTAACATGTAGAGGTTTGCCCATTGTTCATCTAATTCATCTTCCCATGGTGGATTATTACCTGTTTCCTGAGTCTCCTTATTAATTATCTCTCCTTTTGTTTGTGACTTCCTTATTTTCTCTTAAGTTTTTCTAATAATCCCATTTATTTTCTTAATGGTAAGGGGTTTCTCAAACTGTGCCTTATGAACAAATATTCCTTCCTCAGTATCTGCTGAGTATCTTGAGGAATTTGATTGAAATGAGGTTCCCTTATCTTTTGGTGAACTATCTAATTGACGATATATGTCCAAAATTCTTTGCTTACCCATACTGTAAATTAACAATTAATCAAATAACAAAAACACATAATCACAGAATAGCTATTAGAAAAATTAAGTATTTCTAAATACTTAAATGGCTTAAATCAGGGGCTCTGATACCACCTTTTTCTGTCAGGGCCCCCGACCCGGTTTTACCCGGTCCAGGAGCCGCGGGACAGAAACCCCGTGGTGTTTATTTAATGTGGCAGCGGAATTATTAGCAGGATCGTTAAAACTTGAAAATACCCGTTTATTTTATTTCATAACTTGGGATAAACCCCGTAATTTACAATAAGGTGATTTCACTGGGAAACCCCTATTTTATAAAAACATGTTTCTTTATTTAATCGAGCCACTTCTTCAAGCGTATAGTGCTACACGACACTTTTTCCTGAATCACAGCAGGTCACCTGAAACATGTTTTAAAAAGGTTTTGTCAGCGGGGAAATACTGGTGAATCATTCATTTTGCACAAAACGACCCATTGTTATAATATATACAGTATTAAGGGCGATTACATTGTTTATATATCAATCAATTACCCAACGGTATTTGTCACTCGACTCGTTTATGTGACTATGGTCATATCACCCATTGGCTAACCCGTTGTCCAACGGTGGCGGTTATCAAGTAATGTATACAAAACCCACATACCGGTTGTAATTGAAGACTACAAAGACTTAATCCCTGTAATTATAACTTTGAAAACAACACGATTTTTGAAAGCAAATTTGATAAAAAGAGAATGACTCACCTTGCAGATTTTAACGGGCAGAGTTTTAGCCTACTGATTAGCCTTGTAACCTAATTTAAATAACAATGCACATGAACTAGGTCAGTAACTAATACAGCATTTACGATAACTCACGAGATTAAACCCTCACAATGAATGACAAAGTGCAATACTTAACCATCCATCGAATTCACGACGAATGACAAAGTATAGCCCTAATTTGGGCAGCACTTAAACATCCATCGGATAGTTTCAATCGACCGGACATTGAATCGTAATAGCGATCGAGTTAATACCCTGTATCGTAGCAGCGCCTCCCTAATAGAAATTATGATTTTGGGCAGTGTATCTTCGTTTTTGATCAAAGTTTTCGACACCACTGAACTACTCATGATCCAACCTATTTATAGCTGATTTTTGGGGTTTACGTGGCCCCCTCTTGATCTTACGCGGCCCGCGAGGGCCTCCTAGTCGTAGACTAGGGCTAGCGTGTCACCGGTAGGCCTGCCACGTGGCCTGTTCACCTCTCCGATGAATTAATGAGTTGTCGCGGCCCGCGTAAGCATATGCTTACTCTTAGACGGCCCGCGTGAAATCCAAAAACCTTGATTTCTTAGTTTTTCATGCACATTAGGGTTTCAGGGGTCCAGGTTTTCACTTACGGGTCGTTTTGGGATATTTTTGAAGGTCCTTACATCCACTTGAGTAGCACTTGTCTTTGACTAGAAATTACTTGCGATTATGTGTGATAATTGATATTTACGTATACTAGAAATAGAATATCTCAGGTACTCGTAACCTTACCTGAAAATAATGGCCTATTTGAAAGAAGTGATACGAGGATGAAACGAACTGCGCGGACTGTGCATGGAGTTACGTAATTATGGATGCATACATAATTATGGAATTCAGTGCATAGAAACCACAGCAAGTCTTGTCACGTATAGATTCCTTCAGTGCAAGAAAAGGGCAAACGTGAACACCCTTCCCAACCTATTAAATACTCTGTTGGAGTATTAATATAGGGTGTAAAGACATGAACCACCTATGTGGAGTAAGATATTTGTCCTTTACATATATTAAACTTTTACCTTGGGGAGATGTAACCCTTATGCTTTTTACTTACAATGATGTAACAAGTTGCCCTAATATGTGTAAAGACATCGGTGAATATCTTATGACGCATCAGTATTTATCTAATTATGCATGCTTGTTGCTGTATGAATTGATTTATACATTTGGCAGATTGTTTGATGTCTCTTATGTGGTATATGCCTGTGTATATATACTACTACTGTCTCGTATGACGATATCAAACAAATGTCTAACCCTGCTGTGTTGTGTTCTTTCAGAACATGGCACCTAGGAGAATTATGAACAACCAAGATTCCGACCAACCCCCTCTTCCTCTCCTGCCAAGGACCGCTGAAGAACTAAACACACTGCTGGAAGAAAGAATCTCCGCAGCTATCGCTCAATACAAGGCGAACCGCATCGAACAAAGTGGAGGACCCAGCAATGCTAGACGTAATGGGCAGGGAGACACATCTGGAGGAAATGTAGCTCAAGGCTACACCTTTAAGTAGTTTCTCGACTGCAAGCCATTGAACTACGATGGCACTGGAGGTGTAGTGGCATTTGTACGCTGGACGGAGAAGACTGACGCCACTATCCGTATGAGCAAGTGTACCGCGGATCAACAAGTCACTTTTGCTACTGGGTTGTTTGTTGATGAAGCTTTGACTTGGTGGAATTTGCAAGTCCAGACTCTGGGTGATGATGCTGCGTACGACATGACATGGGATGCGCTAAAGGAATGAATGAGAGAGAAGTATTGCTCTCATGCTGAACCCCAAAGGTTGGAGACTGAGTATTGGCACTTGACCATGGAAGGTGCTGACATTACTGGTTAGACTTAAAGGTTCCACGATCTGTCGAGAGTGATCCCCTACATGGTGACTCCCGAATTTAAGCGCGTTGAATGCTACATTTGGGGATTGGCCTCAGAATTTTGCAGCATGGTAACTTCGGCCAAACCTCAAACGATCACTGAGGCTGTAACTCTGGCTGTCAGCCTTATTGAAGATGCTGTTCGTATGAAGAAGTTATCACTGAACCCTACTGAAAAGACTGAGACGCATGCTAAGTCGTCTGGTGACAAGAAGAGGAAGCATTCGAACCTGAATCAAGCGACACGTAACAACAAGGGTTCCAACAACAAGAAACGAGACTCCAACCCGCCTCAGGAGGCGAAAACTCTTGCAACCATGAATGACGCACATGCCAAAAGGTACCTGGGCACTCTGCCCATCTGCAACCAGTGCAAGCGTCATCACGAAGGAGTTTGTCGCATTCCAAAATGCGACAAGTGTGGAAAACTGGGTCACCATACTGAGGATTGTTGGGGAAAAGGAAAGAACGGGAATGGAAACCGCAACGGTGCCGGTAATAGAAATGGTGGAAATGGCAATGGTAACCGGAATGGTAATGGAGCTGGGCAGAATCAAGGATGCTTTGGTTGTGGAAGCAAGGATCATTTCGTAAAAGATTGCCCAAGGGGGAACAATGCTCAGGCTCGGGCATTTGTGATTGGAGCAAGGAACACACGAGAGGATCCTAATGTGGTCACCGTACTTGGATAAATTTGTGATCGTGTTTATTGATGACATTCTGATCTACTCGAAGATGAAGGACGGGCACGAACAGCATTTAAGAGCTATCCTAGAGCTACTTAAAAAGGAAAAGTTGTACGCTAAGTTGTCGAAGTGTGAGTTCTGGCTGCGTGAAGTCCAATTTCTTGGACATGTGGTTAATGGAAATGTAATCCATGTGGATCCAACAAAGATCGAGGCGATCAAGAATTGGGAGACTCCAAATACGCCAACCGAGATTCGACAGTTCTTAGGTTTGGCTGGTTATTATCGAAAGTTCATTGAGGATTTCTCTAAAATCGCTCAACCTCTGACTGCACTCACACAGAAAGACAAGAAGTTTGTTTGGGATAACAAGCAAGAAGAAGCGTTTCAGTTGTTGAAAGACAAACTTTGTGACGCACCGATCTTATCGCTACCCAAAGGAACGGAAGACTTCGTGGTATATTGTGACGCTTCGCGTCAAGGTTTGGGTTGCGTGCTGATGCAGCGCCATAAAGTTATAGCATATGCTTCTCGCCAGTTGAAAGCCCATGAGAAGAATTATACCATGCACGACTTGGAACTAGGTGCGGTGGTATTTGCGTTGAAGATCTGGCGACACTATTTATATGGCACGCGCTGCTCGATCTTCACTGATCACAAGAGCTTACAACACATATTTGACCAGAAGGAGCTTAACATGAGACAAAGACGCTGGGTAGAGCTGTTGAATGATTATGATTGCGAGATCAAGTATCACCCAGGGAAGGCAAATGTCGTCGCCGATGCCCTGAGTCAAAAGGAAAGGTTCAAGCCCATAAGGGTTAGGGCTCTAGAGATGATTGTCCAGACAGATCTCTCACCGCGCATTCGTGCCGCGCAGAAGGAAGCTCTCAAAGAGAGGAATGTTGAGGATTAATATCTCCGTGGGATGGAGAAGCAGTTGGTACCAAACGAGGAAGGAACTTTATGCTTCATGAAACGGATTTGGGTTCCTCTGTTTGGTGGATTGAGAAAGGTTATTTTTGATGAAACTCACAAGTCACGGTACTCAACACATCCAGGAGCGGATAAAATGTACCAAGACCTTAAGGACTTCTACTGGTGGCCAAGGATGAAAGGTGATGTTGCATTATATGTTAGCAAATGTTTAAATTGCGCCAAAGTGAAAGCCGAGTACCAAAAGCCTTTAGGTCTTCTACAGCAACCGAAAATACCCAAATGGAAATGGGAACAAATTTCCATGGACTTCATAACAAAGTTGCCAAAGACACCCAAAGGCCACGATACGATTTGGGTGATAGTTGACCGTTTAACAAAGTCTGCGCACTTCCGGCCAATCAAGGAGAAAGACAACACAAGTAAACTTGCGGAAATATACATGCGAGAGATTGTTGCACGTCATGGAGTGCCTCTCTCGATTATCTCTGATAGAGATGGATGCTTCGTGTCAAGGATTTGGCAGTCCTTCCAAGAAGCTTTTGGCTCGCAGTTGAATCTGAGTACTGCATTTCACCCACAAACTGATGGCTAAAGTGAACGAACTATTCAGACATTGGAAGATATGCTGAGAGCGTGTGTAATGGATTTGGGTGGTAGCTGGGATAATCATTTACCATTGGTCGAATTTTCATACAACAGCTACCACACCAGTATTGGAGCCACGCCATTTGAAGCTCTTTATGGATGCAAGTGCCGATCACCGCTATGCTGGGCTGATGTGGGTGATAGATAGCTGGTTGGGCCGGAATTGGTCCAAGAGACGACAGACAAGATTGCACAAATTCGAGAGCGCATCAAGGTGGCTCGTAACAGACAGAAAGACTATGCAAACCAAAGGAGAAAACCTTTAGAGTTTCAAGTTGGGGATATGGTTTTGTTAAAGGTTTCACCCTGGAAGGGTGTGGCATGCTTTGGAAAGCGTGGGATGTTGAATCCGCGTTACATTGGCCCATTCAGAATCCTGCAAAGGATTGGGCTTGTAGCATACAAGTTGGACCTACCTGCTGAACTTAATGGTGTTCACGATACATTCCATGTATCAAATTTGAAAAAGAGTCCAACACAAGAGACAATGATCATTCCTGCTGACGTAGTTCATATCGACGACACGCTCCATTTTACCGAAGAACCCATTGAGGTTACTGATTGGAAAATTAACAAGACACGCCGGAGCAGTGTCAAACTCGTCAAAGTTCGATGGAATGCAAGTCACGGACCAGAATTCATGTGGGAACGTGAGGATCGTATGAAGGAGAAATACCCCCATTTATTTCCCAAGACCCCTGCAACTAGAAGCTGAGCCTAAAATTTCAGGACGAAATTTTCTTAACGGGGGGAGAATATGACAACCCTCACAATTACAGGTATCCGTACAATTAATTAATTCTTAATTTGTGCTTAATGACTGTGCTTGATTACAACTGTTGATTTAACTGCTTACTGAATTCTGTTACATACATACATATGCATCACTTTTATACTGTCACTCCATTTATTACATACAAACATTAGTGACAAACTTGATGCACAAAGCACAGATAGCACACTGAGCGGATAACCCAGAAAACGAGCTGACAATACCAGCACCTATACAGACAATATTTTTGAGGCCAGTATGAGCCGGAGATAGAGTACTACACTAGTAGGGAGTGTAGGGAAGTGAGGATCATAAAACTGCGTCCCTAGGTGATCGTTATAGTGCCGGGAAGTGCCAAAAACATGCTTTAAGTGCAGAATTCTGCACTAAATAACCAAAATTCAGCATTTAACTATGCTAGTAAGGTATAAAAACTTGGTAAAATAGTCCTAGATACTTTCCAAAGTGTTGGGAATTTATTGTGTCACTAAAAGTATTATAAAAGACACTTTATGAATTAATTTCGCACTTTAACGGGAGAACACCCAACCGAATAACCGGACTTTACCCGGAACATAAAAATATTGCCAAACACATTGTTTTTACTTTTCTAAGCTAGTTAGGGTCCCCGAACACCCTAACACACCTTATATTATATAACACACAATAATACACTAATTATATCATTCAAACTTAACTAGAATTGTAACTTTATCATTACAACCCAACCCCATACCCCCCCCCCCCCCCATCTTGGGCGACGGTCACAAGGGTGACCCACCCTTTGATTTCTTTGATTTTTTTAATAGATTATGTTGTACACTTAGAGACATAATACATGTTGGTTAAAAGGGAAAAATGGGTTTATAAAGAGCACAAGGGTTATAGCTTTCTTATCTTCACAAACATCACACTTGCAAACTCTCTCTTTCCCTTCTTCTCTTGTTCGGCCGAAGACCACCACACACGCCACCACCATCATCAAGCCATCTTCAAGCAACTTACATACTCCCAAAGGTGCAAGAGGTCCAACAACTAATCTTGGTGCACTTGGAAGCTTAAGGACCGCTCTAGTTTTCTTTTATCCACCATTTTTACGCTTCGAAACTCCCCTAGCCTTGTGCTAGTAGTAAGTGCTTCAAATCTTCATCTTGTTCTTATTTTTGGTGGTTAATAGTTGGGAGAATGATAAAATGTTAAGAAACTCTAAAGAACTTACACAAGTCTTGAAACATAAAGGATGAAGAATGGATAAACTAACTAAAGATGAAAAATGGTTAATGTAATGGTAAAATCATGTTGTTCTTATGTTATTATGATTATTGGATGTTGTTTGTTATTAAAAGTAAGATGGTTCATCACCTAGACTTGCTATATCATGTTTAAAGACATGAACTAGCAAGATGTGAAGGTTAAAGATATGAAGGATGATGAAACCATCCCTACATAAGCTTTGAACTTGAATAAATGAAAGTTTTCTTGAAAAATAGAGTTATAAACTTGTAGATCTAAAGATCTTTGAGCGGTTTTTCGAAAGAACCAAGTGAAAGGAACAAGTTTTGTTAAAACTTGGATATTCCATGAAATAAACACATTTTTAGTGGGTAAACAAGTGTAGGAACACTTGTGTAAAAGGAAAATTTCACAAAGAAATATTTTTGGAGATCATGACTAGAAGTTGTAAATGTTCGAATCCTTTAAAAATAAAGTTTTTAAGAAACTAACCACATTTTTAAGGTAACAAGATTCACTAATTATGCTAGTAAGTTACTACTTGCTTTTATAAATATTTCAAGTTCATAAGCTTATGATTTATGCTTATTTTTGTCAAGATTGATTATTAGAAAATTGTATGTTGTTGGATGATGATTGAATGATTTTACAAAAGAAAATGATACGCTAGTAAGCGTGGACGCCTCCATTTACAAAGGAAACTCTGGCGAAATTTTTCTAGAATTTCAACACTTAGAAATATTTTTCTAACAAGTATTTACAAATATATTTTTAACTTTATTTTCGAAATAAACTTCGCCATGATTTTATTACAAAAATATTAAAGTGCCGGAGGTTGATTTTCGTAAATAAAATTTGTCAAATATATATTTAGAATATATATTTATTACTAAAACTCTTGTGTGATTAGTTGTTTATTTTGAGAACTAAATATATTATTTTAGGGTAAAAATAATATAACTTATGACACCATAAAAATTACGACTCCAAAATAATACTAAAACTCTCACAAAATAAATCTTTGAGTTACGCAAGTATTATCGCAATACGAAACGCTAAGACGTCACTTATGTATATTTCAGAAAATACTCTCATACGTATATTTTGATGAAGTATTATGTTGGAAAAGGTATGAGGTAAAATATGATATTTTGGGAAATATATATATATATATATATATATATATATATATATATATATATATATATATATATATATATATATATATATATATTTTGGAAGTAAGATGTTTTAGACAAGCGATTAAAATATATTTTTCTAAGTGGGACTTAAAATATATTTTTCGGAATTAGAATTGTACATGTATAACATCCCCCATCCTTGGGAAGGAATACACATAGAAAATACTTGAGAAGTATTGATACGAAATAGTTGCCTAACTATTTTTCCTCAAAACAAAAGTTAGTTAAAATAATTAATATTATTTTAACAAGTATTATATCAAAGTAACGCAACTCAAAACAATAAACCCTAAGCCAAGGCACGGCCCATCCGTCTAATAGACATTAGTACGTGTAGGTCGTCATGTAGCAGATCGAGTTTGAGATTGACGTTACAGGATACGCACTTCTGTGAGTTCATGTCCCCCTTTTCTCTTAACTGTTTTTAGTTTTTATACTTCGGGGGTGGAATACATGTTACAGTAATTACATACACTTTCATACATGGTATGGTTAGCTTAAGGAGGGTATACTACTTAGATCATGTGAGTGGGTAGGTGGTACTTGAGGCCATTAATCCTCGTTGTAGGACCGAGGGTCATGAGTGATAGATCTATTTGGGTGTAGCGAGCCCAACTCCTGAGTCCACTGAACGGACCATGGGGTAACTTTGAGCCCAACATAAAAATCAGCTAGGTTCGAGTCATCCTGCATCATTTCACACATATCATTGGCTTTGCAACCCAATGGTGATCTCTTTTTCCTTAATTGCTATATACCAGGGAATTTCATACATACTACAAAGGTTTATACATACTCACTTTTACATGAACTCGCTCAACTTTTGTTGATTTTTCAAACTACATGTATTTCAGGAAATTAACGGATCTGGCCAAGTATGCAATGATGTTAAGATGCGTAGGGAGTAGTGGTGTCATCCGAGTTTAGGAAGTGTGACCCTTGCCTGGACGGGTTACAAGTCTTTAAACCATGTTTTTATTTAAGACTTTTGTCGTGTCGTATGAACATGTTTTATTTATGTCATGGTTGTATGTTGTTTCATGTGTCGACTTTTTAAAAACAATGTTGTTATGGTAACGTTTAAAACTTAATGAATGGATGACTATCATGCGTTTTATTTTCATATAGCATTGTTGTGATTGTGCTATTGTATTAAGAAGTCACATCAAATAAACCCACGCTTCCGCAAAAGCCAGGGTGTGACAGCTTGGTATCAGAGCATTGATCATAGCGAACTAGGATTCTTTCTCGAATCTAGACTATGATCACTAGGGCTCTCACGAAAACATTTTTACCTTGCATACACTAAAACGTCTAGATCCAGGGTACAAAACACTTTTACAAACAAAAAGGCACAAATACATTCTTTTCAAAATTTATATTTCAGCCTTAGAGACTGAGGGAGGATCGGTCTTAGAGACTGAGGGAGGATCGGTCTTAGAGACTGAGGGAGGATCGGTCTTAGAGACTGAGGGAGGATCAGTCTTAGAGACTGAGGGAGGATTTAGTCTTAGAGACTGGGAGGATGGTCTTAGAGACCAGGGATTTAGTCTTAGAGACTGGGAAAAATTTGGTCTTAGAGACCAGGGAGTTAGTCTGAGAGACTAGGGAATTTAGTCTAAGAGACAGAGTAGGATAGTCAGGCGAGACTAGGAGGATTTCTTGCTTACGTTGATTTTGACTTACATGTTTATTTGATTTCATGTTGATATTTGTTCATATGTGTGGTTGTGTTACAGACACCATGGTTTCTTCTTCCGACACAGGAGTATCAGACACAGTGGACCCCATGGCGGTTGTGTCAGACGATGAGATACCATCAGAGGGAGACGTTTACACGTCAGACACCACGAGCACGGATGACGATGATTTTCAGCCGTTCGCGCTACCAGACATCAGAGTTGAGATTCAGCCTGCTGATGGCATTCCTGCTGGGGATCTACCTCTTGCGGTGATCCCTGCTCCCGTTCCGCTAGCTGCTTTCCCTGTGGTAGATTTGCCACTCGATGTCGTATCTGATGACGACATTGATCTATTCGAGGGGGATCTTCCTGAGGACGACTATGAGGGCGGGGCCCCGATCGATGTTGATGCTATCCTTCCTATTGCTGAGGCCCCTGTAGAGGAGGCTCCACTTGGTTCACCTGTCCCAGACTCGTTGGAGTCTATGGCATCCGCGTCCTTACACGACCAGAGTGTGCAGCATCACTCCCCTGACGCTAACGTAGCGATGTCGGCTGCACCTGGTCCGTTACACGAGTATGAGTTTGACCACGAGATCGATGACGACTTTGACCTAGTATTTCCCCCTGATTTCGATCCTGATCATGATATCGGGTTTATTCATATGGACCAGCCCTTAGAGGCGCCCATAGCTCCTATTGATCCGTTGTTTGGCATTCCTACCGATTTTGATATGGACCTTGTCGACCCTGAGCCCGTCGCAGCACCAGAGCCTGCTGTTGACCATGGCCCTGTTCTTGATGGTGCACCGGCCATTGCACCTCTTGTTGATGATATACCTATTGCTGACCTTCCTATTGTTGCACCACCATTCGTGGATGATCCTGTTATTGTTGCACCCATTGTTGCACCAGTAGTACCTGATCCAGCTCCTGTGCATGCTGATCATGCACCGTTTGCCACGCATGTTGACCCTCGATACGCCGACACCCTCAACGGGTGGATCGATGATGATGATTACCCACCTTATGTGCTACCAGTTACACCTCCCGTAGCACCTGTTTCTGCACCCGCTGAGATTCCATTGTTTCCCCCACACACTTCTGACGTCCATCGCACTGATCTTCCCATCACGTTCCTCCACGACATACCGCCACCTCGTCCTGGAGAGGGTTCATCGAGGCAGCCACCTACTTTCACTCCCCATGTATCATCATCTTTTCCGTTTCTGTCACAGTTTCCTAATGTTGCACCACCTACTGCACCATCTTTCATGCCATCAAGCGAGCCATTTTTGTGGACTACGCCCCCCTGTTATGCCATTATCTGATCCGTTCCACCCATACTATGTGGGATACACTACAGAGGATATACTTGCGTCACTGCAGCTACAGCAGGACGCACTGAGACGTCGTATTCTGGAGTTAGAGAGAGCTCCACATCCGCCTTGTCACTGTCAGACCCCCTTTGCAGCACCACACGCTCCTTTTCCGTCACTCCCTGATTCAGATGTCCGTTTCCTTCCTCTTGACCAGCAGGTTGCTTACCTGTTGCGTTTCGCCTATGCTCTTGAGGAGGACTTGGTGCATTTACGCCGGTTGCTCTACTCTCATTTTCCTCCTCCTCCGCCATCAGCATAGGTACTTTTGGTTTGATGCAGGTTAATCATTTTGGTGAGAAAGTCGTGATTAAGCTAGCACATGAAAACTTTTGAGAGATCACACTTTTTGTATATGATATGTGTAGACAGATTTGTACTTTTGGGGGTGATGTAGCCCCATGACCTTATTTTGATATGTGATGTACTATTAAACATGTAAAAACAATATTGTGGTCGTGATTAATGAAAAGCTCAATGGCAACGTTCTCATTACAGGCTTTGTTGAGTTACTTGTTTTATATATTAACATGGGATGTTATGTGATTGATGAATGTTACTATGTACGCATACTATTTACTTACTATGACCTGACCAATACGATCATCTTTTAGAAGATGCCTCCAAGACGTGATGTACGCATGCCTACTACCGAGGCGGAACTCCAAGGGATCATTGCCGCAGCTATAGCACAGTATGCGGCCTCCCAAGGAGAAACGAGTAGGAACACTTCGAACAACAACAACAACGGCAATAATAATCCACCCAACGGTAATGTCAAGTCGCTTGAGACATATTATATTATGATACATTTGGATGTTTCTAGCACGTCCGCTGATACCATTTGTAAATGCTAACGTATGTGCAGGGTGCACCTACAAGCAATTCCTCGACTGTAAGCCCGTAAATTTCAATGGCACTGGAGGTGCTGTTGCGTTTGTTAGGTGGGCTAAAAAGACGGACTCTGTCTTAAGAATGAGCAAATGCGCTCCCTAGCAACAAGTGACCTACATCTCAGGGCTGTTTCTGGATGGTGCCCTATCGTGGTGGAATCTGCAAGTGCAAACTTTAGGAGAAGTTGCTGCTTATGCGTTAACCTGGAATGAGCTAAAAGAGCTAATGAGGAAGAAGTACTGCTCGCGTGCTAAAATACAGAAGCTAGAAACTGAGTTCTGGCATCTAAGATTGGATGGTCCTAAGATTGCAGAATATGTTCAAAGATTTCATGATTTATCCCCTGTAGTGCCGTACATGGTCACGCCCGAATTTAAACGTGTCGAGCGCTTTATATGGGGATTGGCACCCCTGATAATGAGTATGGTTACCACATCCAAGCCCGCAACGATCACGGAAGCCATTGACCTCAGTGTGGCGCTTACTGAAGAGGCCATTAGGTTGAACAAGTTCTCAGTTTCTGATCAGAAGAAAAAGGAAACACATGTTGAGTCGTCTGGTGAAAACAAATGGAAATTTTCCAACTTCAAGAAAGGTACCAACCATGTGAGTAAGAAGGGTGAGTCGAGCACACCGGCTAGGGCCAAAACCGGTGTTGAAAGCAGAGGAAAAGGCTACATGGGCACTCTGCCGAAGTGTGATACATGCCAGTGCCATCATTCTGGCCAGTGCGGATTGAGAAAATGCGAGTCATGTGGGAAGAACGGCCACTCAAAGGATACATGTTGGGCTGGAACTGGTACTGGGCGTGGTGGTAATTGAGGTTATGGGAATGGTAATGGAAACCACCAACAAGGAGGAAATGGCGGAAATGGAAACCGTGGAAATTTTGCGAACCAAGCTGGGAGTGGAAATCACAACCAAAACAACACTCAAGGTGGAAATGGAAATGGAAATAGACGTGGACCTGGATGCTTCAATTGTGGAGACGTTGGGCACTTTAAGAGGGAATGCCCAAAACTGAACCAAGCACGGGGAAGAGTCTTTAACATCGGCGCAAGGGAAGCGCGCCAGGATCCAAACGTAGTCACCGGTACATTCCCTATAAACCAACGCTTTGCATCTGTTCTGTTTGATACTGGTGCCGATTATAGTTTCGTATCATTAGAATTTAAGAAAATACTTGGGGTGACACCTAGTAAGTTAGACATTCCGTACTCGATTGAATTGGCGAATGGGAAACTAGTTGAAACGGGTGAAGTCATCAGAGGATGCGTGATTGAGCTGGGAGAACATGAGTTCACTTTGGATCTACTACCAATCGAATTGGGAAGCTTCGACGTGGTAGTAGGGATGGATTGGTTGTCGAGCAACAAGGCCGAGATCGTTTGCCACGAGAAGACCATCCGCATCCCAATAGAAGATGGAGAGATGATCGTAGTTCATGGAGAAAAGCACGATACGCCTATGAGAATCATTAGCTGTCTGAAAGCTTGAAAGTGTTTACAAAAGGGATGTGTTGCCTTCTTGGCACACATCGTGGATAGAGAAGCTACTGAGCTAAAGATCGAAGACATTCCAGTTGTAAAAGAATATCCTGAAGTCTTTCCAGAAGACTTTCCAGGATTACCGCCTCAAAGGCAAGTCGAATTT